>PVJN01001579.1:0-137357 GCA_004026805.1 Lasiurus borealis
GTTGATTTCCAGTTTTATGCCACTGTGGTCTGAGAAAATGCTTGATATGATTTCTATCTTCTTGAAGAGACTTTTCTTATGATCCAACATATGATCTATTTTTGAAAATGACACATACACTAGAGAAGAATGTATATTCTGTGGCTTTGGGTTGAAATGTTCTGAAGATGTCAATTAATTCCATCTGGTCTAGTGAGTCATTCAGGATTGGTGTTTCTTTGATGATTTTTTCTTTAGAGGATTTGTCCACTGGTAACAGTGGCGTATTAAAGTCTCCTTCTATGATTGTATTGCTGTCAATCTCTCCCTTAATATCCTCCAGGAGTTTATGTATTTAGGTGCTCCTATATTGTGTGCATATATGTTTACCAGAGTTATTTCTTCTTGTTGGATTATTCCCTTTAGTATTATGAAGTGGCCTTCTTTATTTCTTGTTATGTCCTTCACTTTGAGATCTAATTCGTCAGATATAAGTATTGCAACGCCAGCTTTTTTTTCATTTCCATTTGCCTGAAATACCATGTTTCATCTCTTCACCCTCAATCTGTGTGCATCTCTTTTCCTGAGGTGGGTTTCTTGTAGATAGCAGATATATGGATCATGTTTTCTTATACATTCAGTTACCCTATGTCTTTTGATTGGAACATTTAATCCATTTAAATTTAAAGTTATTATTGATAAGTACTTATCTTTCGCCATTTTTAGTCTTTACAACTGAGTTTCTTCTTCACTTCCTATTTCTTTTTTTTACATCATACCCTTTAACATTTCTCGCATTGCTGGTTTGGTGGTAATATATTCCCTTAATCCTTTTTTGTCTGTGAAGCTTCTGATTTCACCTTCAATTTTGATTGAGAGTCTTGCAGGGTATAGTATTATTGGATTCAGACTCTTCCTTTGCATGACTTTGTATATTTCATTCCATTCCCTTCTGGCCTGACTAGTTTCTGTTGAGAAGTCAGTAGCTAGTCTTATGGGGGTCCTTTGTAGGTAACATTCTGTTTATCTCTGGCTGCTTGTAAGATTCTTACTTTGTCGTCGTTGTTTGCCAATTTAATTATAATGTGCCTTGGTGTCGGTTTGTTGGGTTTCAATTTGCTTAGGACTCTGTGAGCTTCTTGGATTTGTGTGGTTTTTTTTCTTTCCTATATTCAGTAAATTTTCTGTCATTATTTCTTCAAACAGATTCTCTAATCCTTGGTCAGTTTCCACTGTTTCTTGAAGCCCAATTATGTGGATGTTGTTTGTTTTATGTTATCCCAAAGTTCTCTTAGCCTCTCCTCTTGCTTTTTAACTTTTTTTTTTCTAGAAGATGCTGTACTTCGGTATTTTTTCCTACTGTGTCTTCTAGCTCATTTATGCAGTCCTCTGCTTCTTCTAGTCTACTTTTGATGCTTTTTATTGAGTTCTTCATTGCAGTGATGTCATTTTTCATTTCTTCTTGGTTATTCTGCATTTCTTTTAGGTTCTTCTGCATTTCTTACTGTTCCTTCTGCATTTCTTCTTGCTTCTCCTGCATTTCTTCTTGCTTCTTCATTTCCTCTTGGCTCTTACTCACATTGTCTATTTTTTCTTCCATTCTTTTCTTCCACGTTATGATTATTTCTCTGAACTCTTTCTCTTGCAGGCATATTTCTGCTTCTATTTTGTTTACTCCCTTTCCTGAAGAAACCTGCCTTTCTGTCTTACGTGGGCTGTTTCTTTTTCTTCCTGTGGTTTTTCTTCTCAGGGTGTCTGGTTATGTAGTTCTCTCTCCTATGTTGATTGAAAGGCACAAACTACAACACGACTAGGTACAATACACAAGGCACTGAATAAAAATGTATTCAGGATGTTAATAATCACAAATAATGACCACTAATGAAAGAAAAATTAGGGGTAAGTAGAGAAAGAAGGAGAGGGAAATGAGGGGAAAAAAAGAAAGAAATGCCAAAATCAAATTGTGGGAGGGAGAGTAAATAAATAAATAAATAAATACACACAAAAAAATAAAATTAAAAAATAAAAAGGAGAAGATGAAGAAGAAGAAGGAGAAGAAGAAGAAGAAGAAGAAGAAGAAGAAGAAGAAGAAGAAGAAGAAGAAAAAGAAGAAGAAGAAGAAGAAAAGAGAAAATAAAAAATGTCAGAGAGAGAAGAAAGAGTATAAGAGAGAAAAGGGGAACAAAATATAGATGTCAGGAGAAAACACCAATAGAACAGTCAGTAATCCCAAAAAATGCTGGCAACTAATACCTGGAGATTAATACAAACTATAAACAACACCTGGTATGGAGGGAAGTGTGGGAAAAGAGAGGTAAAAAACAAACCAAAACAAAGCAAACAAGAAGCAAAATAAAACAAGTAGAATAAGCTAATATAATCTCACCAAAAAAAGTACAAAATATCGACATAATCACCGTTCAAGCAAACAGCAAAAAAAGGACATAGAGAAAAACAACTTTTTGGATAGTGAAGACAAGGAGAGTGAGGTTTGTATGGAGTTGGAGTAGTGGATTTGACATTAGATATATAAGTGGTGTGAAATTTTAACCAGATAAAGAGAAAGAATAGGGAGAATCTAAAGTTGGAAAAGGGAAAGAGAAAACAAGACAACAAAATGGGGAAAGTTAGGAGGAAAGTGTTGACATAAAGGTAGAGTTGAGATAGAGTAAAATTATGCTAAAGGAAAGATTAAAATAGAATATAGAACTCTAATCCCGAAGTAAAATAAAGGGAAAACAAAATGACACTTGTTTTTTTCAAAAAACACTTGTTTATTTTACAAAAATGTAAAATAATAGTAGTACTAATACTAGTTGAAAACAAAATGTAATAATTAAAAAGGTGAAATCAATTGAGGAGGAAAGAAAAAATAGTTTTATAATTAAAAAATGCAAAAAAGAAAGAATATAAAATAAAATAAAATATTTTAAAAAAGAAAAAGAAAAAAAAGAGAATGGTCATTCACTTCTGCTATTGTTCTGCTTGGCACTTCTGTTTCCCAGTGGGGAGGGTATTACAGGTCCCTGTGTTCCACTGCTAGGTTCTTTCTTAATCTCTTTATTCTTTTGTGTTTATGTGAGAGTCAATTTGTGCGTCGTCCACTGGGTTGTTTCGGAATTGACCTCTGAGACTAAGCACAGGACCTTTCTAGGCTGTGCTCAGATCCTGCTACTCTGTGGTTGTCAAAACCAGTTTGTGGGGATTTTGTAGCTGGGACACTGTAATAACTCCCAGGCTGTCCCTCTGCCTCAGAGCAAAACGAGTTGCTTTCCAGAGCTCCCCTCTGTCAACAGCTCTTAGAGTTTGCCTCCACACTTTGGGATCATGCCCTGCCCCTCATCCTCATCCTAGGACCTCTCCAGGAGCAGCTTTCCCACAGCCCGGCTCCCACAGTGTGTGCATCTCTGTTCTGTGGGTCAGGAGACCTTATCTTATCCCAGGAGAAATCTGACCTTTCTGTGTGCCGTGTGGATCTCCTCTGTGTCTGCGCCGATTGGAGAGTGATATTCTGGGTCCCCGGCTGTTCAGTAGGTGCTTCAGCCGCAGCTTTCAGACCACCGCAGATGTCCACCTCCCTCTGCAAGATGGGGTGGTTTCCTCGTTCGCGCTGGTGGCTCCGGCAGACAAAAACCCTGTGGCAGTGGCTGCCTGGCCAGGAGAGCCCTGTCCAGCAGAACCCCACCTTCTCCTGGAGGATAACTGACTCTTAACTTGCCAACAAACACTCCCAGTGTGTCTCTTAGCTGCTCTATCTCCCTCTCCCCAGCAACAAAGCTCCAGACCCGTCTGTCTACTCTGCCGCCATTTGTTCTCCCTCCAGATCTGTGGATTGATTCCTGGTCAAGAGCATGTACCTCTGTTTGATTCCCAGCCTTGGTTGGCCCCATACAGAAGAGGACCAATTTATTTGTGTCACATCAATGTCTCTTTCTCTCTCTTTCCCCATCCCTCTTCCATTCTCTCTAAAAATCAATGGAAAAATATCCTCAGGTAAGAATTCATAAAGACAACAAAAAAAGATGTTAAGACATTGGTATATGCAATTCTTAAGATTTTCCTATGCCTCTGCTAATAGAGCATAAGAATTTTCTACTCAAAGTGAAACAACAATAAAACCAAACCTCATTATCCAATCATGTTAATCAAATACTATAAGGCTTAGTTAAGAGCAAAAATTACATACAAAATGGCAGCCAAAGTTAGGAATCTACTACATCTGCAGTTATATCATAATGTATGGTCTTTGATTCAAACTTTAGACAATCAGTTAAGAAATAAAATATACATGTAGGATTCCAGAAGTCATGAACAACCTCAAGCTACTAATTCCTTTAAAAAATTATCTCAGTACAACTGAGCTATAGAGTGAAAGCATGCTGATTTGTGTTGAAATCTATTACTGGGTGCCAATTCTGAAGACATTGAGGATTCTAGGTTGCTTATTAGTGGGTTTATATCTAATTTTAGGAACCCGAACATTTCTGTTCACTTCACCATTTTTCTCACTACACCAAAAAAGATCAAAGTAAGGGCCATTTTATGAGAACTAACTGATAGCTTCCCCAGGTTGCAAAGTTTTAATTAGAAAGACAAAAAGAAAAAGCCACATTCTGATGTTCAATAAAAGAAGTCCTTTGCAAAAGCCTTATAAAAGCATGAGACAGATTTTTACTTGATAATGAGAAATAAAATGTGTAAAAAGAATTTGGGGAAAAAGACTTTAAGCAACAGAGTGGTACTAGATGACTTTTCTTTTTCTTTTTTTGTAAATAACTTTGGAGAAAATTAACACATTTTGAAACTAGATTTACTTTTACTATATAGGAAAGCATCAAAACTTTTGGAAATGGCTGTTGACAAATAGTGTATAAAAACAGACTTCTCAGGTTTAAAACATTTGCTTTTGTTGCTCTCCTAGTTTTGTGTGTGTGTGTTTTTTTTTTGTTTTTTTTTTTTTGTCATTGAAATCCCACTGAAAAGTACTCTGCATAAAAATATTTAAAGTTTGGCTGAAACAGGTTTGGCTCAGTGAATAGAGTGTCGGTCTGCCGACTGAAAGGTCCCAGGTTCAATTCCGGTCAAGGGCATGTACCTTGGTTGCGGGCACATCCCCTATAATGACAGGCAGCTGATCGATGTCTCTCCCTCATCAATGTTTCAAACTCTCTATCTCTCTCCCTTCCTCTCTGTAAAAAATCAATAAAATATGTTAAAAAATATTTAAAGCTTGGCCCATTCTGGTTCAGTGGTTGAGCATTGACCTGTGAACCAGGACATCATGGTTTGATTCTCAGTCAGGGCACATGCCCAGGTTCTGGGCTCCATCCCCAGTGTGTGAAATGCAGGAGGTGACCAATCAATAAATCTCTTTCATTATTGATGTTTCTATCGCTTTATCCTTTTCCTTTTCACTCTGAAATCAATAAAATAAAATATCTAAACAAATATTTAAAGGTTGGCAGTTTATAAGAAGGAATGCATTATTTTTATATTTTGATCAAAAACTAACAATGTATTTTAGTTGTATTAATTTATTTGTGACAATGAAAGTGATTGGGACTCTAAAAAATACTTTCTTAAGCCAATCTTGTGCAAAATAATGCATACAAATAAAATTTATAGAAATTTTATAAAAATAAGATATTTGCATTTATATTAAATTCCCAACTCAGTTTTAATACTGTACTTGTCAAATTTTAAACCATAGATATGTCTAAAAATATATTAAAAAGAAACTAATTTTCTCATGACATCTGTGAAGAAAGGTCAGACAATTTTACATTTTCTCAGACACTCACTGAAATTAAGTGAAATTAAAAAGAACATTGACCTTTTCTGTTTCTATTCTTGTTTGCAAATATAGAGCCATGTCGATCTTATTCAATAGCTTCAAAAGCAAGGTGAGTAAACAAAAATGAAAATTGTACTTATTCAGTTTATGTCCACAGACTGTAACCCTGGACTAGGATCTGGATGTTTTGAAACAAGAAACCAGGTCTGCTTTGCCTTCCTATCTAATACACACAGAGTTAGGACAATGGTGACATGTCATCTATGCAAGATTTATCTTCCTATGTTCAAGCAAATAATTAAATTTATCTTTTTTGGTATCATAGGTCTTCATTGAGTCAAATAAACCATATTTTGTTTACTACACTGGAAAGATATAAATGCTAAATACTGTTTAACTTTATTTTATGAGAGTGAAAATTATATTCTTCTTTCCAGTGACCTTTTATTGCATTGTGAATAAAGAAATAATTTGCTAGACAGGAATAGCAGCAAGAGAGTGATGGAATTTATGAGCAGACCAACCCTCCTTAAACTGAGAGATAAACATGATAGTTTCAGAATAAAAATAGAGAATTTTTCTGTACTTCATTCTCAAAACTTTTACTAACTTTTTATCATATAGTAAATAATACAGAAGATTTAAAAAGTAGACAATGCATTAATCTTTTGTAAGGAAAAATGAATTCAAAACTAGTAATAGGATACTTTGCAAGACTTTTAAGCATTTGTTCTTTTAACAGTATCAAAGAAAGAACACAGAAAACAGGTAAGGAGAATGCTCTTTAAAAGAGGAAAAAGATAACCCAATAATATCAAAAGGAAAGGATGCAGGTGTTTCTAAAACTTTGTAGAACATTTATAGTGGTGTAATATTGGGCAGGTCATTGCTTTCTGAAGCTCATTTACCCCTAGTATGAGATGGAGATCATAATTAGATGTCCCTATGGTATTGTGGTGGTAATATAATTAAATGATACAAGAGATGTGAAACACCTTGCATTATTCTTAAAATATTTTATGTACTTGGTAAATGTTAGCCATTTTTATTCATTTTAGTTAACATCTGAACTTTCTTACCATGCACAAATAAATCGTGGTTAGATATATAAAATTTTGGCTACTCAAAAATTGCAGAACTCAGCCAATCAATCTATTTTCCAATCTCTCGAATAGGTATTGTCTGGAATACTCCAAGGCTTGCACTGCTGGCAGTGGCAGCAGGCGGTGTGATGGGGCATCGCCTTCCCCTGATTGCCAGGTCGCCTCCTGCCCCTGAGGGCTCCCAGACTGTGAGAGGGGGCAGGCCAGACTGAGGAGCCACCTCCTCCAGTGCATGAATTTTCATGCATTGGGCCTCTAGTTTAAAATAATCATAATTAATGTATTAATATGATCAGTAGTAGAGAAGGTGGATAATGTATGTTAAGATGAAGGATTTCTACCAAAGGAAGAAACTGTAAAAAGAATTCAATGTATAAATAAAATACACAGTAACAAACATGCAGGAAGTTTTTGATAGGCTCATCAGAAGGAATTTGACACAAGCGAGAAAAGAATTTTTGGATTGAAAATAGATCAATAAAAATTACCCCCAAGCACAAAAAGCAAAAAGAATGAAAAACTAAACAGAATATATAATAGCTATGGGACAATATCAAACAGTCAAATGTATGTGTAATTGGAATCCCAAAGGAAAAAAGACAGAATGGGGAAAAAAATTAAAGAAATAGTGGCTGAAAAGTACTCAAATTTAATAAAGGACACCAAAACACAATTCAAAAAGCTCAGAGGAAATCAAACTTTATATATAAGAGAGAAATACATACATATAATAAAATTGCTGAAAACTAAAGAAAAAATATTTAAAGCATCTGAAACACACACACACACACACACACACACACTCTACATACAGAAAAACAAAGTATAGACATACATCAGACTTAAAGTTAGAAACAATTTAAGGGGGAAAAGTGTATTAAGATCTTTAAAGTGTTGAAGTTTAAAAAAAATTAGTTAATCTCAATGTCTATACCAAATGAAAATATCTTTCAAATATAAAAGAGAAACAAAGAAGTCTTTAGACAAACCAATACTGACAGAATTCTAACTGGAACACATCTGCTATAAGAAATGTTAAAGGAATTTCTTCAGGCAGAAAAATATGTTATCAGGCAGAAAATGGGTTCTACACAAAGAAATCAAGAGTCCTGGAAATGGAATAAATAAATGTATATATAAATTTTTTATTTTAAAATCAAAATTGCTCAAATAGAAAGTAGTCTAAAATAGATAGCAATAGTTTATTGTGTGTTAGAATTGTGTGTGTTGTATTTAGCAAACTTAAAATCCATATGGCAATCACAACCCAAAAGATGGAAATATTTGAGACTACATTATTTTAAGGTTAATACAATACATATGAAGTTATATACTATCAAAGGTAGACTGTGATGAAAGATGTATATATAAACATTAGGGAAATTGTGTTTTTTAAGAACGTTATAAATAATAAGCTAATAATGGAGATAAATGTGCAATCAAAAATTCTTAAAGCAATAAAAAACAGAAAAACAGGAATAAAGGATAAAAGAACAGGAACAAATAGAAAATAACTAGGATGGTCCATTTTTATTAGCAATATAAGTAACTATAATAAATATAAATATTACAAGTACATAATAAAGACACTGTCCAGTTAAATTACCTAATTGTGTAGTATCTATGAGAAACCTACTCTAATTACACATAATTTTTAATTTAAATTAAATTAAATGACTGAACTGTATAATATCTAGAAGAAACTCAGTATAAATATAAAGATATAAATAGGTAAAAAGAGAAAATATACTATAAAATGAACCATTCAAACAATAAAAAAAATAAAACTAATTATATTAATGTCAGAAAGAACTGATTTTATAAAAGGAATTATTTTTTGTGGGTAAAAATAAAATATTATTTAACAGTAAAGGACCAATGTACAAAGGAGATTCAAACATCCAAAATATATATGTATTTAACAACAGTGCTTAAAAAATACATGAAGCAAATACTTAAAACTGATAAGAGAAATAGAAAAGGCCACAATTATAATTATAGACTTTATGTTTCTCAGTAATAAAATAAAAAGGCAAAAAATAAGATATAGATGATGTAACAACACTTGATAAACCAACTTGATCTAATTGACATTTATAGAACACTCCATATAACAATGGAATAAACATTCTTCTCTAGTTCCCATGGAACTTTAGGTAATACAATCTAGACCATGAAAGACACATTGAAAATTAAAAAAAATAGAGATCATGCAAAATAATATTTAATTATAAAGAAATGAATTAGACATTGATATTAGATTAAATATCAAAGATATTAGAAAAATTACAAATACCTGATTCTAAGAGTTAATATAAAGGAATAGAAATCAAGATATTGTGGTATTGATTAAGGAATAGACACTTAAACCACTATGCTGTACAACTGCAACAAATGCAAAATAATACTGAATGCAAACTTTAATTGAAAAAGTTATAAAATTAAAAATTACTACTCAGTTATAAGAAAAAATGAAATACTGACATTTGCGACACTGTGGATAGACCTTGAGAATATCACACTTGGTGAAATAAGTCAGTCAGAAAAGTTGACAATCATAAGATTTCACTCATATGTGGGATATAAAACTGAAACTTATAGATAAGACAACAGTGTGGTGATTACTAGAGGGAAGTGGGTGGGAGCATCATACACAGTAAAGGGGGCCAAATATACGCTGATGGAAGATGATTTGACTTTGGGTGGTGGGCACACAATACAATATAAAGATAATGTAACATAGAAATGTACACTTGAAACCTGAGTGATCCTATTAAACCATGTCACCCCAATGAATTTAATTTTAAAAGTAGACCTACAGATGATCAGAAGAGAACAGAATCACACACATATATAGTCAATTGATTTTTAACAAAAGGGGAATGGCAATTCAATGGAGAAAAAATATCCTATATAATAAAAGCAAATATGCTGTGTCTGGTCAACTGGTTGGCCATTCAACCAATCAAAACGAAATATGCTTATGATATACTAAGGCTGCTCAACCGCTCACTATCTCATGCTCTGGCCACTAAGTGGCAGAGAGTTGACCGGTCAATCAGGTGGCCACCAGGGGGTAGATGCTCTTACTGGTTAGCTTGCTGCTGGGGTCTGGCTGTTCAGGACTGAGCAAGATGGGCCACACACGCCCTGGAGTCCTCCATTAGTCCCTCCCTGGCTGGCCAACTTCCCGTGTTCCTCCCCTGTCCCCAATCATGCACTGGTGAGGTCCACCGGTCTGTCCTGTGCCCTCTCATAATCTGGGACCCTTCAGGGGATGTCAGAGAGCTGGTTTCATCCTGATATCCACAGGTTAGGCCGAGAGACCCTACTGGTGCATGAATTTGTGCCTTTAGTTTAATATAATATGGTACTAAATTAATTGGGTATCCATGTGGATAAAAGTAAACATGGATTCACATTCTAAGTCACATACAAAAATCAACTAAAAAAGAGGACTAAATGTAAAATTTAAAATTGTAAAACTTATAGAAAAAAAGATAGGAATAAATCTTTGAGACCTTGGATTTGATGATGAATTTTTTGGATATGATTTCAAAACAGTATACATATAAGGAAAAATGGTAACTTTGGATTTCATTAAATTAATAATAAAAATCAGACTCATAGGTACAGAATAGGGATTGGTGGTTGCCAGTTATTGGGGTCATGAGCAAAATGCTTGCAGGGAGTCAGAAAGTACAAAATTCCAGCTAAAATAAGTCCTAGAGAAGTAATATGCAGCATAGTGACAATAGTTAAAATACTGCACACTGAAAGTGTTAGACGTTTTTATCACAAGAAAAAAATTCTCTATGTGTGATGATGGGTATTCACTAAACTTACTGAGGTGATTATTTCACAACCTATCCTAGCTAATAAAAAAGTAATGTGCAAATTGATCATACCTCCCCTACACTTACAAGCCACGCCCACCAGCCAATCTAGGAGCAAATATACAAATAAACCCAACTAAGATGGCTGCAGCCAAGGAAAGTGGGAGGGAGGCTTGGGTTTCCCTGGCAATAGAGGAAGCCAAGCTTTCTGCCTGCCGTTGCCAGTCCAGGCCTCCACTTCATGCTACAAGGTTTCAATGATAGAAGATAAATAAACCCCAACAGAAATGGCTGTAGCCACTGAGCGAGCAGGAGGCTTGGCTCCACTCCAGGCTACAAAGTTTCAATTGTAGAAGATAAATAAATGCCAGATACCAGGGTCTCCACTTAGGTCAACTGGGGGCATGGCTGGCCTGCAAACTACCACAGACCCCTCACCCAGGCCACCTCATGTCCCAAAGGAACCCCCATCCTTATCTAGGACACTCTTCAGTGCAAACCAGCTGGCCCCCATCCATGCACAGGCCTCTATTCTATCTAATAAAAGAATAATATGCAGAGTGACCATCACTCCAACACTCAAGATGGCTGCCCCCATTTAGTCAAAGATCCTGCCCCCAGGTGGACACAAGATGGCTGCCACAAGATGTCCAGCAGGGGAGGGAAGTTGGGATTGATCAAGTCTGCAGGGGAGGGCAGTTAGGGGTGACCAGGCCTGCAGTGGAGAGAAGTAAGGGGCAAACAGGCTGGCAGGGGAGTAGTTAGGCATCAGTCAGGCTGGCAGGCAAAAGTAGTTAAGGGCAATCAGGAAGGTAGTCAGGTGAGCAGTTGGGAGCCAGAAGTCCTGGATTGTGAGAGGGATGTCCGACTGCCCATTTAGACATGATCCTACCGGGATCTGGCCTAAACGGGCAGTCAGACATCCCTTGGGAGGTCCCAGATTGGAGAGGGTGCAGGAAGGGCTGAGGGACACCCCTATCCTCATGCACAAATTTCATGCACTGGGCCTCTAGCACAAAAATAAAATCATTATATGTATCATCTATCTGAAACCAACATAATGTTGTATCTCAATTATACCCTTTAAAAAAAAATCTCTGTTCTTTGAAAGTCACTGTTAAAGAATGAAAAGACAAGTCAGAAACTAGTAGAAGCTATTTTTATAATGCATTTTTATAAAGATGTTTTATACTTAACCTAGAGAAAGGACTCCCTAAACTCAATAAGAAAACAACTAACCCAATTAAAAACAATCAAAGGCTTTGCAAACAACCACTTCATCAAAAACACATGTTTATGGTGCCAAGTGGGTACTAGCAATACCAGGGGGAATACTATGTGAGGGACGTATATGACTGTGTAACCACTATGCTGTACACCTGAAACTAATCCTATATAATAAAAGGCTAATATGCAAATTGTCATCATGCCCTCACATGTAACAACAGATCAGCAGCATGCTGCATGTGCAGCAGGTGTGCATGGGTGGGCTGGGTTGTGTGTGCTGCAAGGTGTGTGTGGGTGGGAGGGGCTGCATGCACAACGGGTCACCAGGAGATGCATGGAGCACCTCTCAGTCCCTTCCCCACCAACTCCCAGTGTGCCGGGAGTTGTGTCCCACAGAAGTCTAATATGCTGAGTTTCTGGTCGGCTGTTCAACCAATCAAAGCATAATATGCTAATGATATGCTAAGGCCCGTGCTTGCTATGATGTGCACTGACCACCAGGGGGCTATAGTCAATCAGTCACTGTGATGTGCACTGACTATCAGAGGGCAGATACTCTGTCTGGTAGGTTAGCTTGCTACTGGGGTTCGGCTAATCAAGACTGAATGCAATGGAACAGATTGTCCTGAGCCCTCTCACAGTCCCTCCCCAGCTGGCTAATCTTCTGCATCCTTCCCTAGCCCTAATCATGCACCAATGGTGTCCCTTGACCTGACCTGCACACTCTCACAATCTGGAACCCCTCAGGGGATGTTGAAAAGCCAGGCCAAGGGACCGCCCTTGGTACACTAATTTATGCACCAGGCCTCTAATACAAAATAATATTGAATGTAAACTGTGATTGAAAATAAAACATATGAAGAATAAAATGAGCAAACTGGAAGACATAACATATACAAATTAAGATAAGAAATAAAAAATAAAAATAAAAAGAAGAGCATAAGATACATGCAAGGCATAGAAAAAAAAAATCTTTAAAATTCTGTATTTGGAATCCTAAAGAGGGAAGGAGGAAAATATAGCTGAGCATTTTTTGAAGATATAATGGTCAGTATTTTCCAGTACTGATGAACAAATTTCAACCCATAGACTCCAGGAACTCTTTAAGTCTCAAATAGGATAAATAAAGAAAACTTGTCTGGCCTGAATGGCTCAGTGGTTCAGTGTTGATTTATGAACCAGGAGGTCACAGGTTTGATTCCCAGTCAGGGCATATGCTGTACACCTGAAACTAATCCTATATAATAAAAGGCTAATATGCAAATTGTCATCATTCCCTCATGTGTAATGACAGTTTAGTTTTTATATTAATTTAAATATTAAATTTTATCCATTAAATATGAAGTCTGTTAAATCAATCCCCAGTGTGGGGTATGTGGGAGGCAGCCAGTCAGTGATTCTCTTTTATCGTTGATGCTTATATATCTCTCTCTCTCTTTCTCTTTTTCTCTGGAATAAATAAAAATATATTAAAAAAGAAAAAGAAAATTGCATATAAGAACATTACTCAAAATACTGAAAATTAAAGACAAAGAGAAATCTTGAACAGTCCTAGACAATTAACTTTAAAGAATTAAAAGAATTAAACTGGATTTTCCAACAAACCATACAGATGCCAGAGAAAAATACAATCACATCTTTAAAATGAAGGAACATTTCCAATTTATACCTCTATAAGCAGAGGAAAAAAATTCCTAAATAATGATCTCACTTTTTTTGTAAGGTAAGACAATCTTTCATTAGTTGACTTACACTAAGATAAATTGTAACAGGTGTTTAGTAAAAGTAAAATGATACCAGACAGAAATTTAATAATGATTAAAGAGCCCTGAAAAATAAAATCTCTCTATCTATATATAAAAGTCAAAGTCAAAGTAACCATTCGACCAGTAGCTATGATGTGCACTGACCACCAGGGGGAGGATGCTCTGATTGCTAGATTAGCTTGCTGCTGGGTTCCAGTTGATTGGAATTGGGCCAGATGGGCCAGACATGCCTTAGCGCCCTTCCACTCCTCAGCTCTCATTGTGCACTGTTGGGGTCCCTCGGCCTGACTTGCACCCTCTCACAATCCAGGACCCTTTGGGGGATGTTGGAGAACTGGTTTTGGACTGATCCCCACAGGCCAAGCTGAGATACCCCACCAGTACATGAATCCATGCACTTGGGCCTCAAGTATATGTAAATATAAATGACTATTCACTGTTAAAAATAATACATACTATCTTGTATATTTAAAATAAATATTGCACAGCAAAGTAAACAATTAAAAGACAACTTTTGAAATGGAAAACATATTTGAAAACTATTGTTATATATAAAAGCCTAAGCAACCATCTGACTATTTGACTGTCCAACTGGCAGCTATGATGTGTAATGACCACCAGAGGTCAGATGCTCATTATAGGAGCTGCCCCCTGGTGTGCTCCCACAGTCAACCTCTTGTGGCTAGCCAACCTCCTGTGGTTCCTTTCTCTAGCTGGCCAGCCCCATTGGCCCCAATCGGCCTTGATCACTGGCCAGGCTGAAGGACCCCACTCATGCACGATTTGTGCACTGGGCCTCTAGTATTCTATAAAGAACTCATACACCCAACAGCAAAATTAGTATCATCACCATTATCATCATCCCAGTAATAAATGGTCAAAGGCCCTAGCCGGTTTGGCTCAGTGGAAGAGCATTGGCCTATAGACTGAAGGGTCCCAGCTTTGATTCTGGTCAAGGATACATGCCCGGGTTGCAGACTCAATCTCCAGTGGGAGGTGTGCAGAAGGCAGCTGATCAATGATTCTCTCTTATCACTAATGTTTCTATCTCTCTTTCCCTCTTCCTTCCTCTGAAATCAATAAAAATATATTTTAAAAAATGGTCAAAGAATTTGAATAGACATTTTTCCAAAGAAGATATGCAAATGGCCTATAGGTACATGAAAAGATGCTTAACATCACTAGTTACTAGGAAAATGCAAATGAAACCTCAGAGATATCACCTCATGCCTGTTAGAGTGGCCATCATCAATAAGACATGGCTGTGGGAAAGGAGGAAGCTCATGGAGTTGGTGAATTGTAAATTGGTGCAGCCAATATACTGTTGAAAACAAATACAGGCTTCTGAAAAAGTTAAATAGAGAACTACTATACGATCTAGCAATTCGACTTATGAAAATACATTCTAAGGAAACAAAAACACAAATTTGAAAATGTATCTCATGTTCATTAAAGCATTACAGTAAAATCTTGATATAATGGACTAATTCAGTTGAAGTGGTGTCAAAGCTGAAAATTCATTGTATAATACAGGTAGGTTTTCTGAATGTGTGTTAAAAACTTGACAAATTAGTTTATTGTTTTTACTTATGAGACACATTTGTGTAATTAAAATTAAGTATGTATAAAAAGTTTAATTTCATAGAAGTTTTCTATAGGTATTACAGTAATTGTAAATTAATGCTGAATAGGTCTAGTTAATGTGTGCATTTATCAGCTGGGGCGTGGCTTAGCACCCCTGGAAACATTGGCCACATGCGTTAAAACTGCTGCAGAAAGTCACACAACACACAACAGAGCCAATTGCTTGCAATGCAGTGTGATCACATGCTAATAATTACCCCAAAATTGTTTATGAGGGGTGACTCTTGAATTTAATATGAAGACTAGTTTTATAGATATGTAATATTTATTTATGTAGGTGAAATTAAAATGTTTTTTCAACATATGGATTATTTGCTAACATTTGTTAAAAATAACAGTGACTTAATAACAACAACAAAATGACCCATTAAGTTAATTATAATCAAATCTTGGTTAAAAGCATTTTTAATGAACAGTTGTTAATTTTCATATATAACATCTGTACTGAAAATTTTGTCCATTAAATGTGAAGTCTGTTAAATAAAGGTCCACAAAATTTAGGGGTAACTGCATTTACAATAACCAAGACATGGAAATATCTTAACGTCCATTGATGGATGAATGGATAAAGAAGTTGTGGTATACACACAATGGAATATTATTGAAATCATAAAAATGAGAAAAGTCTACCATTTTGCAATAACATGGATGGACCTTCAAGGCACTATGCTAAGTGAAATAAATCAGAAAATGACAAGTACTGTATGATATTCTTTATAGGTGGAATCTAAAATAACATACCAAAGTCATGGGGAAAAAAAAGAGATTTATGGTTACCAGATGTGGGGGCTGGAGGGAGGGAGAATTAAAGGAAGTGGTCAAGAGTACAATTTTTCAGTTAGGAGATAAATAAGCACAGGGATGTGATGTACAACATAAAGACTATAGTTAACACTGCTGCATGATATATAGGACACTTAAGAGAGTAGATCCTAAGAGTTGTTATAACAGGAAGAAATATTTTCCCTCTTTATTATATCTATATAAGATGATATATGATAACTAAACTTATTGTGATAATAATTTCTCAATATATATAAATCAAAGCACCATGCTATAAACCTTAAACTTACATAATAATGCATTTTAACTATTTCTCAACAAAACTGGAAAAATTCATGTGAAATTAAACTGTATTATAATACTAACACAAAGATGAGGCTGTAAATGGAATTGATATGGTCTAAAACTCTAGCAATATCTCAGAAGTAAGTGATCACATGATAATTTGCATAAGATTTTATTAAATAAAGTATCAATATTTTAAGATAGAAAGCAACCATTAAAATAACAGAAAAATAATGTATTATGAACTAGTTAATAGAGTAAAAAATAATTAATAAAGACACTTATTACTTAATAAAATAGAAGAGAAAGGAAAATAGAAAAAGAAATATAAAATTGGAGAGGATGCAAAAGGGCAAACATTTTAGGTTTTAAACACAAATAGAGTTGTAAGTCATTAAATTTCCAGGGGCTATGTAATTAACTAAAATTGACAGACTGATTACAGAAAACAAATACAATATAAGCTGCTTAGAAAAAAATATCCTAAATATAAGAACATAAAAACGTTTGGGGAAAAAAAATGGAAAAATATGATCTTTGCAAGTACTAGCCAAAAGTTATTTTCTATAGCCATGGTAATAACTGTCATAGAAAACTAAGGCAAACCTATAAATAAATAGGAATATATATATATATATATATATATATATATATATATACATGTATGTATATATATACACACACACATATATATATATACACACACACACTCACACACATATACATATATGTAATATTCTATATATACATAAAGAGGTAATATGCTAATTCGTTCTAACAGTGTCCCAGTCAGACCATTCAACAGGCTGCCCGTGCACAGGAGCTGGTTGGCAGGGACAGGAGTGGGGACTTATGCCAGCAGGATGTGAGGCTGCCACCAGGGTTGGCAAGTTGCATGTAGGCCAGCCTTGCTGCCCAGCCCAAACCGGGACATCAGGATGGGGGCAGGGCCTCAGCAAAGAGCTCTCAGCACTCCTACACTGGGGTCTGAAGGCTCCTAGAGGAAGGGAGAGCAGAAGGAAAGTTAGAGTTAGGCCAGGAGGGGAGATCAGTTAGGGGCATCAGGCAGGCAGGCAGGTGAGCATTTAGGAGCCAGTGGTTCTGGATTGCAAGAGGGATCCCAAATTGGAGAAGGTGTAGGCCAGACTGAGGGACCCCCTCCCGCCATGCATGAATGTTGTGCACTGGGCCCCTAGTATTTCATAATAATGCTTAATTCACAGCGAAGGTAACACAATTCAAAATCTGTATACTAGTACACCAATAGGTAACTTGAAAATATAAAAATAAAAAATTTACAATCTAAAGAATAGTTATTATAAATTCACAATTACAGTGTGATAGCAATATCTCTCTCAATATCTGACAGAATAAGCAGAAACAAATTCAAATACATCTATTTGACAGACATGGAGCAATTACTGTTGGTTGCTAGGTTTTCCCTATAGCTACAAGAAAAAAAAGTGTCTTTGCATTTGTCTATAATTGTGGTAGCCAATATTGAATGGAGAAGTAAATATATGAATTACAAAAGCATTTAGAATGTGAGAATTTTTACAACTTGGATATAGGCTATACACAGTGAAGAACCTGTTTAAGAAAGGAACCTAAAATTGGAATTTAAGTGAAAACATATAATTCAATAAAGAATTAGAAAATATGGGAGAAACCAAGATGGCAGCATAGGTGAACACCTAAACTGCTGCCTCACACAATTTCAAAACTACAGCTAAAAGACAGAATGGACATCATCCAGAACCACAGGAAAGTTGGCTGAATGAAAATTCTACAACTAAAAGGAAAGAGACGGGGTCATGGAGACTCAGAGGAGCTGCAAAAAGCTGAGGTGTGGACACACATGAGTGAAGAGGACAGGCAGCTATGTGCCTGGCTAGCTTCCTTTAGCAGGAGGGAGATGGAAAGTTCCAACTGCATTGAACCCCAGTTCCAGGTGAGATTCATACGAGGGGAGTTTGGACTGTCAGGGAAAAGGGAGGAGTGCACTGAAACTCAGGGGAGCTGTGAAAGGCAGAGGTCTGGATGTGTGTACATGACTGTGCACAGAGAGGACTGCATAGATTACCGAGGGACACTGAGACCCCAGGGGCCTCATAGGGCAGGGCTGATGAGAAGCCAAGGCTGTCTGCTCAACCCTGAGACTCTGCCCCATCCAAGCCGATCACAGAGGCTTTTGCAATTTTGCAAGTCTTGTCTCATAAGGCTGAATCCAGCACAGAAGTTCTCCCAGACTAGACACAGCTTATCCTCACAGCTAATTGACCTGGAGTTCAATTCCCCCAGTGATTCCAACAACAATCAAGATTTAACTACAAGGCTGTACACACAGTCCACAAAGGAGTGCACCAAAAGTGTCCACCTCAGGTAACTGGAGAGGCAGAACTACTGGGCCATATAGGACACCAAGCACACAAAGCTACTCTTCCAACTCAGGGTAGCAGCAAAAATGTGGAGACAAAGAAACAGATCACAAACTAAAGAAATGGAAGAAAATAAACAACTAGATATAGAGTTCAAAACCAAGGTTATAAAGGTTTTCAAGAATTTCCTAGAAAAGATGGATAAATTTAATGAGACCCAAGAGGAGAAGAAAAAGGACCAACTAGAAATTACACACACACTGACTGAAATAAAAAATATTATACAGAGACCTAACAGCAGAATAGAGGAACGCAGGAAACAAGTCAAAGATTTGAAACACAAAGAAACAGAAAACACTCAACTGAAAAGTAAAAAAAAAAAAAAAAAAAGAATCCAAAACTTTGAAAATAGTGTAAGGAGCTTCTGGGACAACTTCAAGCGTACCAACATCAGAATTATGGGGGTGCTAGAAGAAGAGAGACAGCAAGATACTGGAAACCTAGTTGAAGAAATCATGACAGAAAACTTCTCCCACCTGGTGAAAGAAATAGACTTACAAGTCCAGGAAGGGCACAGAACCCCAAACAAAAGGAATCCAAAGAGGACTACACCAAGATACATCATAATTAAAATTCCAAGAGCAAAAGACAAAGAGAGAATATTAAAAGCAGCAAGAGAAAAACAGTTGGCTACCCACAAGGGATCACCCATGTGATTGTCAGCTGATTTATCAACAGAAACTATGCACGACAAATGGGAGGGGCAAGCAATATTCAAAGTGATGAATAGCAAGAACCTACAACCAAGAATACTCTACCCAGCAAAGCTATCATTCAGAATTGAAGGTCAGATAAAGAGCTTCACAGATAAGAAAAAGCTAAAGGAGTTCATCAACACCAAACCAATATTATATGAAATGCTGAAAGGCACTCTTTAAGAAGAGGAAGAAGAAGATAAAGATAAAAATTATGAACAACAAATACATATCTATCAACAAGTGAATCTAAAAATATAGTGAATTAAAAATCTGATGAACAGAATAAAGAGAATATAATAGAATCAGCAGCATAGAAAGGGAGTGAACTGACAATTCTCAAGGGAAAAGGGGTGAGGGGGATGTGGGAAGAGACTGGACAAAAATTGTACACCTATGAATGAGGACAATCGTGGGGGGAGATAAGAGCAGAGAGTGGGGTAGGAACCGAGTGAAGGGAACGGGGGAAAGAGAGAAACAATTGTAATAATTTGAACAATAAAAATTTATTAAATTAAAAAAAATCTTTATTAAAAAAAAAAGAATCCTTCCACTCCAAGAGGTTCATTGCTTGGCCTCATACACCACATTGATGCACTTGAAGGACTTGAGATGAAGTCCATATCAAATATTTGGTTATGTCACTCAGACTCTGGGCATTAGAAGCTCAAGAAATAATACTGTTAATAAGAAAATAAAAAGAATTGGAAAATATCAACAACACAATACACTGTACAAAATAATGGCAGAAAATACAGTTTTTCTCAAGTATATATGCATTATATGCCAAAAATGAGCATAATTTGGGACAGAAAAGAAACCTTAATACATTTTTAAAAATTGAAAAAAATTATAGCCTGTTCTTTAACCTCAGAATAATTAAGCTGGAAACTGATGTCAACTGAAACAAGTAATATCAAACTCTTTTTAAAATATATATATATATATATTTTATTCATTTTTTTACAGAGAGGAAGGAAGAGAGATAGAGAATTGGAAATATTGATGAGAGACATCGATCAGCCACCTCCTGCACACCTGCTACTGGAATACATGCCCTTGACTGGAATCGAACCTGGGACCTTTCAGTCTGCAGGCCGATGCTCTATCTACTGAGCCAAACTGGTTTCAGCGAAATATCAAACTCTTTAAAAATTAAATAATATACTTCTAAATAACTCAAGGACAAAAAATAAAAGTGGAATTTAGAAAATATTTTAAATAAAATATTTCCAATTTGTGGAATATAGAGAAATCAGTACCTAAAAAGAAATGTCTAATCTTAAATAAATATATTTTCTAGAAAGAATAGAGACTAAGCTAGAGTTAACTCACTATTACTTCAATAAGCTAGGAAAAAAGGACCCCTATAAAAAAACCCAAAGAAAGCAGAAAGAAGCAAATAAAAAGAATAGTAAAATCAAAAATATTAGAAAACATAACATAAAGAAATTAGTATAATCTAACAAATTGTCACATCAGGAAAGAAAAACTGGATGGTTTTCTGAATATAGTTGCATTAGAAGTATAATACAAACAACTTCATGACAATAAATATAGATGAAATAAAAAAAATGCCTAAGAAAATAGAAGAAGTAGAATTTTTCAGTAGTTATTTTATACTAAATATGTTAAATTATTTAAAAAGTACTTCATAAGAACCAGATAGCTTTCCACATATTTAAGGGAAAACACACACCATCATGTACAAACTCTTTCAGAACACAGGAAAAAAGAACACTTGCCAATTCTTTTTATGAAACCATAATAAACTTGATTGCAAAATCTGTCAAGGATTTTACAAGAAAGTGAAAATAAAGGCCAATCTAAACCATGACTGTAGGTGCAATAATCTGAACTATAATATTAGTGTAGAGATAAAGATAATACAACAGTACCAAGTGATATTCCTCGCAGGGACTCAAAGAGCTTACCTTTTTATAATTAATTTAGTTGATCACCTTACTGACAAAAGACAAATATAATCAGTTTTATGGAGGAAGAGGAACATTTGACAAAATTTAATGCTCATTCATGATAAAAATTCTTGGTAAATGAAGAATAAAACGGAAATCCCTATATTGCTAAAGAGTAACTACAAATAAAACCAATAGAAAACTTCATGGTTAATGGTGAATTATGGAAAGCTTTTCTTCTGAAATTGAAATGAGACAAAGTTATCTGCTATTATTAGTTCTTTTCAATATTATACTTAATACAGTAAGGCAAGACTAATATAACAATTAGAGAAGAAGGAAAACAAAGCAATTATTTGCAGATTATAGTTTTGTGCCTACAGACAAACTATTGGAATTAATAAATGAATCTACAAAACCTACTATGTATAAGATTTCATTTCTATATATCACTAATAAATTTAAAAAAATAAATTTTCAAAAAGTACAAAAATTATATAATTTATAATAGTATCAAAAACATCAAATAGGGAGGAATAATGATGAAAAAACATGTCTTATATTATTAGGGGCTCAGTGCATGAATTTCTGCACCTTGAAAGGAACTGTGGGTCGTGAGGCTGCAGTGGGCACAGGGGTGGGTCTTGGCCCATCCCCTGCACCCCCACCGAGCCCCTTCCGCCATGGCCCCCAGTCCCCATCTGCTTACAGTCCTGCTCCCACTGCCACTGCTCCCATGCACTGAAGACGCTGGTATTGCTCACACCCACTAATAGCACAGAGTGATTGGGGTCAGTGCCAGCAGCAGGTGCACAGGAGGTCTGCGCCATCAGTGGCTGTGAGTGGCAGCTTCTGCCCTGATAGCTCCTCAGGAGCAGAGGTAGGTGGAAAATCCCTGAGTGGCGATCGGGGCCAGCAGCCACAGCTCGCACCTGCTGATGGCACTGAGTGATCAGACAGAACCTCAGCGCATGGGAGCAAAGGATTTTCAGTAAACATCAAAGGTTTAACCTGATGCCAGCAACCAGCAACCAGCAACCCACCTTAGACTGGCACTCCTGGTCACCTACTCCACCATCCTGCTACGGCTGATGCCCAACATGTTCTTTGTGCACCCCTTGGCAGTCAGCACATACCATAGTGACCTGTTGTTCAGTTGTTTGATTGTACTGCTATTCAGTCTATTTGCATATTAGCCTTTTATTATAAAGGAAAAGCTACAAAATTGTATTGTGAGGGTTAAAGAAGACTGAAACCCACAGAGTAATAAATATGTTATGCTTGCGGATGTGATTCAAAACTGTAAAGGTATTGACTATCCCAGAAATATTCCATAAATTTAATACAGTATCAATAAGAATCTTATTATTTTGCTTCTGGAACTTGATAAGCTAATTATACAATTTATATTTTATAGCCAGAGAAAGTAGTTTAATTAAAGCTTCAAAAATAGAGAAATCTTAAAGAAGAATATATAACTAAAAGATGTATATTATTAGATATTAGGACCTCTCAAACCGATACACATATCATACGACAAAGACATGTTACCAAGCAGTGCTAAAAAAATAGTAAAAATTAAAAAAATATATTTGAAAAATAGAGGAAGATACGTTGAGACAGGAAAATATTTCCTAAACATGATTCAAAAACTCTAAATATAAAGACAAATTTAGAAATCTTGCCTCACTAAAGTCAATATTTTTATGCAACAAAGAATGTCATTACCATATTAAAAATAAGAAAACTGTAGAAATGTATATGCATAAAACCAAAAGAATTTGATATACTGAATATTTAAGAAATAAATAAGGACAGTATAATAACTCAAAAGAAATATAAACAAGTAATAATTATGGGCAATATATAAAACACTTAAGTAGAATAAACATATGAAAAGGTAATTAATCTCACCAGGATCCATACAAATGTAATTTGGAGCAATAATCAGGTATAGTTTTACATTCATCAACTTGGCAGTATTATGATAAGGAAAAACTTCTGCACAGCAAAAGAAACCATCAAAAAAACAAGAAAGGCCACTGCATGGGAGAACATAATTGCCAATATTATCTCCAATAAGGGTTTAATTTTAACATTTACAAGGAATTTATAGAATTTAACAAAAGGAAGATAAACAATTCAATCAAAAAATGGGCAAAGGATCTAAATGGAGACTTTTTAAAAGAAGACAGAAGGAAAGCTAAGAGACACATGAAAACCTGCTCAAAATAACTAATTATCCGAGAGATGCAAATCAAAACAATAATAAGGTACCATCTCACCTCTGTCAGAATTCCTTTCATCAACAAATCAACAAATGACAAGTGCTGGAACGGATGAGGAGAAAAAGAAACCCTCATGCCCTGCTGGTGGGAATACAGACTGGTGCAGCCACTGTGGAGAACAGTATGGAGTTTCCTCAAAAAACTAAAAATGGACCTCCCATTTGATCCAGTAATTCCACTTCTAGGAATATATCCCTAGAAAACAGAAACACCAATCAGAAAGGATATATGCACCCCCATGTTCACAGCAGTGCGATTTACAATTGCTAAGATTTGGAAACAGCCTAAATGCCCATCAGCAGATGAATGGATTAGAAAACTGTGGTACATCTACACAATGGAATACTATGCTGCTGTAAAAAAAGAAGGAATTCTTACCATTTTCAACAATATGGATGGATCTGTAGAGCATTATACTAAGTGAAATAAGCCAGTCAGTGAAAGATAAATATCACATGATCTCACTCATTTATGGATAATAAAGAACATTACAAACTGTTGAACAAAAAATAGAGGCAAACTACAGCAGAAGATAGGGGAGGATTGGGGTGGGGGGGTAAGAGATCAACTGAAGGACTTGTATGCATACATATAAGCACAACCAATGGACACAAGATATTGGGGGTCAGGGGATAAGGACAAGTGTGGTGGGGTAAGAGAGGCCAGGGGAAGTGGGGGTGGGGAGAGAAGGAGATATATGCACATATGCACTACATTAAACAATAAAATAAAATAAAAATAAAAAACACAGTAAAATCCTTGGCACCACCTCTACATTGTAGTATGGGCCTGAACAGAGTTGCCAGGGCTTAAGGTGTAAGAGACAGAGAGACAATCTGGAGAGGGCTGGCCTAGTGGGAAAGAGAACTTCACCAAGAAGTGGTCACCTGTGATTTTTGCTTTTTTAAGAAATATATTTTTTATTCATTTCAGAGAGGAAAGGAGAGGGAGAGAGAGATAGGAACATCAATGATGAGAGAGAATCATTGATCAGCTGCTTCCTGCAGGCTCCACACTGGGGATCGAGTCCACAACCCAGATGTGTGCCCTGGCCAGGAATCGAACCATGACCTCCTGGTTCATAAGTCAACACTCAACCATTAACCATGCCAGTCGGCATCTGTGTTTAATGTTATGGAGAAATGAAAGAAGGAGAGAATGGAGGTAAAGCTGTCATGTTTGACAATTAGAAGGTCACTGATAACCTTAGGAGGAAGAGAAGGAAGAAAGAGATAATGGTCACTATAAGGATGATTGTCTGGCTATCAAATGTATACAGAGAGGATCAGGGGGCTAAAACAAGTCGCTGCTCCCTGGACTCTGTGTCAACTGTCTTTCTCCTTCCTGCCCCTTCTAATTGCTACTCCTGAGACTGGCATTCAGTGAATGCTCACCCAGCTGCCACCATCCTCTCACCTTCCTCCTGTGGGTCTCTGATGAAGAGAGTTGGAAAAGTGATTCAAAAATAAAACTGTTTATCCCAGCCCTGCATAAATAAATGTCACTTTACTATTCCCTGCATCTGAATCACTGATATTCTATATTTCGATGATCTTGTTTATCCTTGAAGCTGTGCTCAAACATTTCCCAGTCTCCTGAACTGCATACAAATGGATGAATATTTGAAAAAATGTAATTGCTGTTGTTCGTTATTTTGTCCTACCACTGTGCTTCCTTATACCATCTGGAATGGGGATAGACTTATTAAAAAAACAAAACAAAACAAAAAACCCAGAAAGGACAGTCTCACAAATTTTAGCCCTTAAGGGAGAAGAAAGTCCTCAGTCTTTCCCCAGAAAACAGATCTTTATCGTTTCTTGGACAAGCATGCAGCCAAGATGTTGCTAAATCTGGGAAGCTTCTCAAGTGCAAACTGTGAGTCTTCTCCTCACAACTGTGTTCAACGACACATGGACTGTTTGTAGCTTTAAATGAACATCACAGGAATAATCACAACAGACACCTGTTTGGTACCATGCACTTTGCACATTATTTTCACTTGCAAGAGATAATTTTATCCTCCTCGTTACTTTGTCAAGTTCTGAGACTGTGAGAGGCTCCATGATTAAGGTGAAAAGCAAGGCAAGTCCATGGTGGAGCCAGGTCTTTTGATTTCCCACCCAGTGCTTTATCTGGGTTTATCTCCGATCAACGCCTCAACTGAGATTGGAGATATCTGTCTTCCCCAGCAGCAGCAACTAGACAGGGGGAAATGAAAAGGTAAATGTCCATCCTACACTGATAGATATATGACTGACTCACCGTTTCTTTCTGCAAAATGTCACATCAAATGGATCCATCAGAGTCCCTTTCACAGACAGTGTTGTGCTTGTTGGAGGAAATGACTGAACAAGTCTATCATGCTGCAGTCCTGAGCCATAGTGCAGCTGGGCTTGGACTGTGAGGCCCCGAGAGAGGAAGATTTTGATTGGATCAGGAGGAAAGGAAAAGAAAGAAGAAAAAAATAATAAGGGATGAGCTAGGGATATATAGAAGCCCCTGTGTTTTGCATTATGGCCTCTTTTCCTGAGAGTGAGAGTTTAATTAGGATGCCAGAAAAATTGCAGGGAGGGCTCTGGACTGTCGCAGTCTACGGATTTGGGATCTAGGCCAAGTTGGACCACATTGCTGAAGAGTAGGAGGCCTTGACTTGCATCTGGGTTACTTTAGAAACCAGAGAACATTTCCAAAGCATTTATGTGCGTGTTCTTGATCCTGTGTCTAATTTACTATACAAAAGAAAAAAATATATATGTATGGCTGCTTAGCTATTTTAGTTATACATATATTTTTTAAAATAATTGGTTAATCAAGAAAACTGTGTAGTATGATATAGAATTTCATTTTAAGTGAGGAAGAACATTATACTTCTTACTGTATCTATCACAAAGGCAACTTTGGCTAACAATGAGTGGACGCTCATTGGAGACATCTAAGAAGATTTTGAGGACATTGGAGGCACAATCTTTTCACTGCTAGAACATTGATCGCCATCAACTCTAAATTTGCCCTTTATTATTATTTTCTTTTTAATTAGCAGAGAAAAACAAGGACTATGCAAGCATCAGAAATACTATCTAAGGTGGTTTCTAAGTTTAAATAACAAGAAAAGACAAGTATAACAAAGAATTAAAATACAATTTGGACTTACCTTCAATTTCTGACAAGGTTAGATTTTTGTTGTTGTTGTTTTATTTTTAACTGAGTTGCCTAATACCAGCTTGATCCTGTCTCTATTTATTCTTTGACTCACACCATTTGGATTTTAAAAGAAAAGGCTGCAGAAGGTTTAATATACTCAGATCTTTCACATCACAAAGAGGACAGATCTTTCTTCTTCCTGATTATTGCTGATAGAAGAGAAGCATGTCTAGTTTTCATCACAAAAGAGAGATTGTGCAAAGGTGTGTCACTTGCTGGAAAACTACAGAATAAAAACTAACAAAACAAGCAAACTACTCTTTCACTTTTATCTGTAACATTGAGCAGTAATATTGAGCCTGCCAAAAAACAGATTCCAGGTGAAGAAGTTATGCAAGCGAAATTGGCACCATGCAGCCTGTGAAAATTGTGGAGTGTGGGGAAGAGCTGTAGAATTTAAATGTCACGTTGATAAAAGCACCAGGTTAAACTATTTGAAACAAGAAGGAATCAAGCTGTAAGTAGAATTGACCCCTGAAGTGAAGGGAGTAAAAGAGGAAGGAAAAAGAAACATTTGAAACATAAAGAGGGTATCATGGGGCAGAGTGTGGGGGAGGGCAAAGGACTGGAAAAGTATTTTATTTCCTTTAGCTGGTGTAACAAATTATCCCAAACCTAGTGGTTTAAAATAACACAGATATATTATCTGACAGTTCTGGAGGACAGAAATTCAAAATCAGTCTCAGTGGATTAGTCAGAGTATTAGCAGCGCTGTGCTCTTCTGGGAAGCTCTAGAGTAGCAGTTCTCAACCCGTGGGTCGAGACCCCTCTGGGGGTCGAATGACCCTTTCACAGGGGTCGCCTAAGACTATTGGAAAACACCTATTTCCCATGGTATTAGGAACCAACACACCGCTCCTCAGTGCAGCAAAATGTAGCAATGTAGTTTACTGTTGTTATATTAAGACTGTTGCCCATGCTATACCACGATTCGAGAGAAAATTTCATTTATTTGTAATTAGAAATAAATATTTCACAATATATAATTACATATTGTTTTTGTGATTAATCCCTATGCTTTAATTATGTTCAATTTGTAACAATAAAAATACATCCTGCATATCAGATATTTACATTACAGTTCATAACAGTAGTAAAATTACAGTTATGAAGTAGCAACAGAAATAATTTTATGGTTGGGGGTCACCACCACATGAGGAGCTGTCTTAAAGGGTCGCGGCATTAGGAAGGTTGAGAACCACTGCTCTAGAGGAAAATACATGTCTTGCTTTCTGCAACTTCTTCTGCTATTGTTCTTGGCTCCTGGGTGCATCACTTAAGTTCTGCTTTCACTATCACATCACCTTCTCTGACTCTAACCTTCTTTAAAAAAAAACCTCCCATGCTTACATTGGACTTACCAGGATAATTTCCCCATCTCAAGATGCCTAATTTAATCACATGCACAGTCTTTTTTATTTTTTAAACATATAAAGTACATGCTGAAACCAGTTTGGCTCAGTGGATAGAGCGTCAGTCTGTGGGCTGAAAGGTCCCAGGTTCCATTCCAGTCAAGGGCATGTATCCTGGTTGTGGGCATATCCCCAGTAGGGGGCGTGCAGGAGGCAGCTGATCGATGTCTCTCTCTCATTGATGTTTCTAGCTGTCTATCCTTCTTCCTTTCTCTCTGTAGAAAATCATTAAAATATAAAAAAATCATATAAGGTACATATTAATAAGTTTCTAGGATTAGAAAGTAAACATCTTGTGGGTGGGGTGTATGATTCAGTCTACTATAGAAGGTATCCACAAAACTATCATCAAGAATGCTGTGATCATACTTAAGTATATGAATTAACATTTTACTACACAAGGAACAATCAGTCCTACAACCCTGGAAACCTTCCTATGGGGTGAATAGTTGATATGATTATACATTGATAAGATAAGATGCCTACTTTGTGTCAGGGGCAGTGCCAGGGATTTGGAAGAGGGAGACTTTGGATCCTAGCTATGGGGTAAATATCAAATGCTTTCTTTCATCTTTTTGGCACTTGGGCATTCTTATTTAATTATTGAGCTTTTGGGTCTTGTCCTAATATTCACTCCCTTCAGGAAACTTTATGTGAACTACGATATTCTCAACAAAGCATACCATGCCCTCACTACTATCAGAAAGAGAGAAGGAGGACATTCTTCTCCCTGAAGGCAGGGAAGGCAAACTCCAAGAAAATCACTTGTGAAGTTGGCCAGTTTCTAAACTGTTCCATATTTCACTCTGTTGGGTCTAATGACTCTCCAACTCTGTTGAGGGAGGGAAAAGAGAAAGATGCAAAAGTTGACTGGGGAACAATAATTTTTAAGTGCAAAGTAGCCTTTATCCTCATTCCGTAGAATGGGAAATCTATGCAATTGTCCATGGGCTAAGCAGACAACAAAGAATGTGATTGGAATCAACTTGCTGGTACTTCATTTCAAAGCAGGATGATCCCAGCAGTTAGAAGCTGAGGAAAAATACATCTGTATTGTGAGCTATGGAATGGAGAGAAGAGGGTAGGCAGACCAAAACAAGATCTCCCATATCAAGTGGGGAGGTTTCTGTATGTCCTCCCTCAAGAACCTACAGGGGTGAGAGAGAGATAATGACTTAACCAAGCCCATGGATTTATTTTGTTGAGTTAGTGAGGGATTGGTATGGTTATAAAAAACCTGTTCAGGTTATATAAATGCTATTGAATCATTTAATAAATGAAATTCATTGGTTTAAGAATCTTAGATTTTAGTGGCTCATCATAATCTCAGTATCTCAATAGCTAGGATATGAATATATTCCACCTACCCCAAAGAGATGCCATTTGAGAAGAGATATATACGAAAAGCTGCATATCTCATTTTTGTCTCATTGAAAGTTTTCATAATCAGTACTTTCTTAGTTTTAGCATTTTACTGTAATTAAAGCAACCAGCTTCATTGTCAGGGACTAGTGAGCTTGTCACTGCAATCTTTCTACCCATTTTGGGGATACTTTCCATGAGAATCATCTTCCTTTATATTTTTCATGATATTTAAGTTAAAAATAAATTTGTTGACTTGGAATAAATGTAAAATCATCAAAAGATTAAGAAAATATATAGTCATGGGTATGAGTGGATATTAGAATAGGTAATCCTCTAAAGGAGTTGCATAAAAAAGCCAAATTTTCAAACTACCAACCTTGACCCATTGAATTCTATTATACTCCTTGTACCATGTCATTCTTCATCACACTTTCTCAATGAGACCATATTCATTATATCAGGACAAAATAAAACTGAGTGCAACCAAGCTGGGTCAGTTATTACCTATTGATGGTTAAAAAATGCAAGATGATATAAAATTGTAATTATATAACTAAAGAGAAAAATTAAAATAAAAGATATCAATCAAAGCCAGGGTGGCTTGAGTCAAGATTTCTCAACTGAGGGCAATTCTAGACTAGCTCTTACATGGATATCCTCACATGGTTGTCCTAAAGTTAAGTGTTTTGTCTTTAAGTGTTATTTATAAACGATTTTAAGTTCACATGTTATTTGTACATAATCCTTGATAGAGATGGGAAGAGAGGAAAGACAAGGAAATGTCACAGAGAAGGTAGATATAAACTAGATGTTAGGAGATGGTGGAAAATAGTGCAGAGTAAGCCCCTCTTCTTCTGGCAAAGTGCCAGTCTGTGATCATTTGGTTTGATGAACAAACTCTGATTTCAGAACCTTTTAAAAGTCTCTTGCTTTTTCTTCTTCAAGCTCCAATTCCAAAATCATATTGCCTTCCATTATCTTTTTTTTTAATGTATTTTATTGATTTTTCATAGAGAGGAAGAGAGAGGGATAGAAAGTCAGAAACATCGATGAGAGACATTGATCAGCCGCCTCCTGCACACCCCACACTGGAGATGTGCCTGCAAGCAAGGTACATGCCCCCAACAGGAATCAAATCCGGGACCTTTCAGTCTGCAGGCCTACGCTCTATCCACGGAGCCAAACTGATCTCGGCACCTTCCATTATCTTTTAAGAACTATAATAGCTTATAAAGAAAAAGATACAGGAATGAAGGAAATCAGAAAAAATATCATAAAAAATTTATCATAAGATAAAATATACACACACATACTATATAATAAAGAGGTAATTTGCAAATTAACCATCATGCCCTCACACAAGATGCTGCTTCCATGTGGTCACAAGATGGCTGTCACAAGACGGCCAGTAGGGGAGGACAACCAGGCTGGCAGGGAGGGCAGTTGGGGGCAACAAAGCCTGCAGGGAGGGCAGTTAGGAGGCTCCAGGACAGCAGAGGAGCACAGTTAGGGGCAACTGAACTGGCAAGGGACAGCAGTTGGCAGCAACCAGGCTGGCAGGGGAGGGCAGGTGGGGGCAACCAGGCTGGCAGGGAGGGTAGTTGGGGGCAATTGGGCCAGCAAGGCGGGGACAGTTAGGTGCAACTGGGCTGACAGGGGAGGGCAGTTAGGGATGATTGAGCCTTCAGGGAGAGCAGTTGGGTGGATACAGGCCTGAAGGGGAGGGCAGTTGGCAGCAACCAGGCTGGCAGGGGAGGGCAGTAGGGGGTGACCAGGCCTGTGGGGAGGGCAGTTAGGGGCAATCAGGCTGGCTGGGAGAGCAGTTAGGGGTGACTGGGCCTTCAGGGGAGGACAGTTGTGGGGAGGGATCAGGCCTGCAGAGAGGATAGTTGGGGATGACCAAGTCAGCAAGGGAGTGAAGATAGGTGCAACTGGGCTGGCAGTGGAGGGAAGTTGGCAGTGACTGGGCTGGCAGGGGAGGGCAGTTGGGGACAATCAGGCCAGCAGGGGAGTAGTTAGGCATTGATCAGGCTGGCAGGGGAGTGGTTAAGGGGCAATTAGGCCGGCAGGCAGGCAAGAGAGTGGTTGGGAGCCAGCAGTCTCGAATTGTGAGAGGGATCTCATATTGGAGAGGGTGCAGAATGGGCTGAGGGACACCCCCCTCCCAGTGCATGAGTTTCGTGCACCAGGCCTCTACTATACACATAATATACATGTAGACATACACAATTTTTTAAAGATTTTAAAATTGATATTTACAGGTAGAGAAAGGGAGAGGGAGATAGAAACATCGATGAGAAGGGAAACACCAATTGGCTGCCTCCTGCATGCCCCATCCCATGTGGATGGAGTCCACAACCTGGGCATGTGCTCTGACTGGGAATCTAACCGGCAACTTCTTTGTGCATTGGTCAATGCTCAACCACTGAGCCTTACTAGCTGGGCAGACACACACATTTGTAAGTAGATCAAAGTTAAATGATAACAATGATATTACACTTTCAGCTTCTAAATGTGGAGTAAGGCAATAAAGTACACCCCTTTCATCTTATACTCCCATAGTTCTTAACTGTATATCATACCCTGCTCATACTGGCTATGTCCCCAAGGCCTAACACTCATTCCCACCTTTTCCTTCAGTAACTCCTACTCAAGTTTAACATTTAGTTTTTGTGAAACCCAAGGTATAATAGTTAAATTATAAACCTAAATATATCTGGTATTTTTTGGCTATTGATGAAATAAAAAAGATTAGGTGACTAGTAAATAAGTGTGATTTTCCTAAACTGATCACAAAGATGACATAGTTAAGTTTCCTTCTGTTGTGTAGGTAGGTGGTTTCCTAGCATTACTGTTGTAGTGGATGAACCCCTCTGAGAGATGGATTCTTACATGGCAACCTCATCTATACCATTTCAATGGGAAACAGATGCCTAGATCCTCCTCAGTACCAAAGCATGGATGTCTTCAGTTATATTATAACCTTCATGTTATATTGAACAGATGTGAAATCAAGTGCTCTAAGGTATGTGGAGCATTAGGAGAAGAAGATATCATCGGTTCTTCATTTTTAAATATATCTTGTTTAAATTCATGAGGGAAATGGTCTTACATAGGTATAGATTATCCTGATGTGGCCTATAAAATCTTTATATATTATTGACATCACTGCGTATAGCAAAATTAATGGTATTACATTTTTATCATGTGTGGAATGGGAATAATAATTCATTTTTTCCTGACTTCATAGAGATAATTGAAGATTATTCAAGAAAATGAATATAAAAGCACATTGCAAACAGTTATGCATTCATAAATATTTTTTCTCTTTCTGCAAAAATATTTGACCCATAAAGATTCATCTCATTCTATGATGAGTTATAAAAAAGAGAATTATCCAAGTACCAATTCAAATAGTTTATAAAAAGAATCAAAGGGGATAAAGCAATTTTTATTATTTAAAAATACATTCTCATCATTATTATTAGCCTGTTTATTTTGTTTGTGTTTCTACCAGTGCTTTATATATTTTAGGATGATGTTGTAACTTGTAACTTGAGGCTTACAAGTTAATATTTAATCACCTTGATGAAGTGTTTCTTTTAGTTTTATAATATGCCCCTTATCATAAATTACTTCTGTTTTAAATTATATATTGTTATTAATATTTATACACTAGTGTTCTTTTAAAAATGGAAACATGATAAAAAAGAAAATCATGAAAATATTGTGCTATAAATAAAATTTGAAAACTTATATAGCCAATTGCTTCCATAAATGAACATCAAAAGCAGCAATATAAGAACTCAGAGAAGAGATAGTTGAAACTATAGAACATGACATTACTTAGCAGAGCACAGAAAAGAAAAATATGTCATTTCAGAAAATAAGACAAAAAAGGAACAGTAGAGACAATAGGGGCAAATAAAACAACAAGGAAATAAAGTCATTAAAATAAAATAGAAATTAAACAAGTTTTAAGAAGGATTAAAAGACAATGGTAAGTGAAGAAGAAAGGCAAAATATATTCAATATAAGCATAATTGCAACTCTTGAAGAGTCAAAATGATGACCAAACAATATAATAATATAAACTGTACTAATAAAGACTTAAATCTATATTTTAGATGAGCACATTGTAGTGTAAAATTGTTCTCTTAACTTTCAACATCATTACATACCATGAGATAGTTATTGAACTTTAAATAAAATATTTTTAAGTATACAAAAGACCAAGTCAACGTAAGGTAGGATGCCCATAAAACTCATCATTATAACACTTTTGACAGTAAAAGGGCAAAAGGGAATACAATTTGCTAAATGCAATGAGATGTTGAGATAAGCACCTGGCAAGGCGGTCTTGGACAAACAGAACTGATAATCACCTTACTGTAAGATAAAAGCATAAGGCTGACATCAGGTTTTGGAAAACAACATTCCATGTTTGAAGATAGTAAAACAACATCCAAGATATTTTAAAAGAAGAAAGTCATCAAATTGTTACCTAGAAAGATCTCTAAGTATATAGACAAAGAGCATCAAATAGAATTCAAGGAATGTAATTCCACAAATGCTTCTTAAAGTATTAGAATATGACTTTATCAAAGCAAGATACAGTTTCAGAAATTATGGTGAAAGTCCTCACTGTTGGTAAGCCATGAAAAAATTTAACTGAAGAGCTAATTAATATTCAAACAGATGTGAGGACTAGGATGGAAAGAAAAGTATTGAATAATATATGCCTTGATAATGCAGAACTGTCACTGATGATAAAAATTGGGAAGTAAAGAGAAAAAGTGGGAAGCAGAGTGAGTTGACTGATCTCATCATCTATGATAACTGGAAATGAAAATATATAATTTAAAGACAACAAATCAAGTAATACATTTTATTTAAAAATATTTAAAAGTAAAAAAAAAAAAAAACCACCTAAATACTAAAGAGTATAATTAGCTGAAACTGAATGCTGGAAGAGAGATAAAGGGAGGGGTAGGAGATAAAATGTAATGATCTGATCAATATTTATGGCAGAAAACTAAGGGTATTATATAAAAGTGTAACTAAATAAGAACATGTACATATATACTATGGAATATTGCTCAATCATAAACTGATGGTTGCCAGAGAGGAGGAGGTTGGGGGATGGTTAAAAAGGTGTAAGAGATTAAGATGTGCAAAATTGCCAGTTATAAAAATAGTCACAGGAATGTACACCATAAGGAATGTAGTCAATAATCTTGTAATAACTGGGTAAGGTGTCAGATGGGTACTAGTCTTATTGGGGTAATCACTTTATAAGTTATGTAAATGTCTAATCACTATATGTTGTATACCTAAAACTAATATAATATTATAAGTCAACTATAATTGAAAAAAATTCTTGAAAACAAAGTAATACTCTTATATATAAGAGGAACTATTTCAACAAAACAGAGAAAACAGTGAAACTTGTTAAAAGACTTTTAAAGAAACTCTTTAAAACAGATTTTAAAAACACTAACTGACCCTATAGAAAAAAGAGCCAAGGACATGAATGGGGTTCACAGAAAAAGAAAATATTTTACTCATAATAAAAGAAATGAAAATTATAACTACCCTGATATTCAATTTGCACCTACCTGTGGGCAACAATTTTAAAGTTTTATTATATATTATATTATGAGGCTTTGGATAAATATTTAAAATAGATTGTTTTTTTTTTTTAAGAAAAGCTTTAGATTCATAGTGAAACTGAGAAGAAAGTTCCCATTTATACCCTGCCCCCTACGCATGCACATGACCTCCTCCACCATCAAAACTCTACATCAGAGTGGTACACTTATTACAACAGATAAACTTACATTGACACATTATCATCACGTAAAGTCTACAATTTACTTTTAGGTTTATTTTTGGTACTGTACATGATATGGGTTTTGACAAATGTATGATGACATATATCTGCCATTATCAGACAAAATAGTTTCATTGTCCTAAAAATCCGCTGTGCTCTGCCTATTCATCCCTCCCTTCTTCAAACCCCTGGCAACCACTGACTGATCTCTTCTGTTTCCATAGTTTTCTTTTTACAGAATGTCATATAATTGGAATCACACAGTATGCAGCCTTTTCAGATTGGCTTCTTCAGTTATTAATATGCATTTAAAGCTTCTCCATGTCTTTTTCATGGCCTGATAGTTTATTTCTTTAGGGGAGATATTTTTATGGAAGTGTTGTTATGACACTTATAAAAAGACAATTTGGCACATCCACCAAGTTTATAAATGCATAAATGATTTGATCTGGCTTTAATGGTGAGTTCAGATTGCTCTATCTGCCAGGTGAAATCCTCTATATAGTGGAAGACATGGAGATTTATCACAATGGAAATGATAGAATTAAACGTGCATTTTTGAAGAGTTAAGTGTAACAATATATAGGCTCTTTTGGAGCACATAAAAATAGAGTCAGAGTAATTTTATAGGAAAAAGGTCATTTAATTTGATATAACATGCATCTATGGTAATTTTATATAGCATAAAAGCAGAATTACAAAGATCTGGCAAGTAATGAATGATGAGGAACTTCAAATAGTGGAGAGATATTATGAATTTGAGAACTAAAAGTAAGGATACACATATGAAGGTTAGCAGAAAAGGAAAAAACTTCAAAATATTTTCAAGGTATGTGGAAAACTGTACATGTATAAAGACACAGTGGAAGATATCGGCAAAGAGGAAGAGATTTATTATTCAAGAGAGGGCAGGGTGAAATCGTGGCACTGAGATTCATGGGAGATCAAGTGCATTTTAACCTAAAAATATATGAAAAACAAAAACAAAACATAATCCTAAGGGATGCAATTTACGTTGAAAGTAACAGGAGTGAAGAAAAAATTTTATTAGAAACCCACAGTGGTTCAGGGCTTATTTATTCAAGAGATTCAAATAAAATAAGAATCAAAGTTGTAAAACATAAAGCTGCTACTATAGGTTCTGTTTTATTGTATCCCAAAGGTTCTAGGACATCAAGCCTTTGAACTGGAATGGAATATAGTCATACAGCTCTACTTGAAATCATGAAGAAATATCTCATTAAACCAATCCCCCCTCTACTGTACACATAGTTGAGTCAGGCAATGTTGTGCATTTCAGTGGTTTACTTTTGCTTCTCACATAAAATTCTTGGCAGCCAAAGACTCAGTCTTCTACCTCATCATAGCCTGTCTGCCTAGCTGGATGGCCCTCTCAGGGAGCTTATGACAATGATAGATTAGGTCAGGTCAAAAAGTTTCTCCATAAACTTAATAAAGGCAGTAGAGTGTTTTATGTTTTGGGTCAATTTTATATCTTCCAATCCTCACACATTGTGCCAGGAATTAAAATATACGTGTTGAATAAATATAGATATTCATAAATAGTCTTGTACATAAAGGGGGAAATTAATAAATGATATTATTAGTGACTTTTTCTGTAGGCTGCAGTTTCTACTTTCCAGAAAGTAATAGTAATGTAAACACATGCCAGGTAGCATTTCATAGCTCTGATTATGAAGGAGTCAAGTGTCTGTGACTTCAAAAGAGAGATTCAACATTCCTGACATATATTGGTTTCAATTATTTCATTACCTAAAGAGGAAACATAAGAGAATGAAAATTAGAGATAGAGTTAGAGTTATAGAAAAAGTTAAATTTAACTTTAGACATTATGGAAAGTATAAATTATGCACATGTAGAGTGTATTTATGAAGTTCTCAATACATGGAGCCACTCAATGGATAGTGAATGAATGGATGAATGCTATCATTTTTGCCAGGCAAACATAAACTTATTAGGATTGTCTTAGAAGTGACTTTGGATCTCAGCACAAAGTTTTTATTTTGACAGGGGCTGCTGTTGTACGACCTTGTGAAGAGAGTTGTTTGCACAGGTTTGTACTCAGTTCTGGGAAGTAGAGAGCTTACATTTTTTTATTTGAACCAAGTGATGTTCTTTTAAGAAGACATTGTAATATCTCCTTCATGTCCTATAAATGTGGGTAAATACAGATGGTTCTATCTCATTAGCATTTTAGCACACAGCTTCCCTACCCCAAGGTCTGGCCCCATGGACCCAGACACCAGTGGATGCACTACCAATAAATCTGCCCAGCTCTGGAATGCACCATGTCTGGTTCCTCCAGCATCACCGTTATGAAGAAAGTAGTTCAATAATAGCTCCAGTGAGGGACTGGACTCAAGGGGATGACACTGCCAGGCAGCTGCGGCGTTGAAACAATGCTGTCTGCAGAATGCTCCACATGACCCTCTCCTGACTAACTTCAAATAGAAAAGTGCAGTTTTGTTGTTCAAAGGGAGGAGAAAGTAGAACTTGGGGGAGTGATCAATATATTAAATGCTCATGTTATGTCATTTTGTTAAATTAGCCACTGTATGCATGTTAGGATAATCTCTCTAAATTTTATTTTTTCAATCATGTTAGCTTTCACAAACATCTCAAACATTTAAGAAAATGATAAGATTCAAACTTTCCCATGTGACAAATAATATCCTCTATAATTTGGCACTGACTTCTGTTTCCAGCATAGTCCTCACTGTTTCAAATCATCCTTCTATTCATGCTCCTTTCTTCATTCTTTCCACAACATGTCAAGGTTTCACCTGAATCCATCTTCTTCTTGTTGGCTTTTAAAATTTGCCTTCCATGGCTTAACTAAAGTTCCATTTCATTCATGAGAGCTCAGTGACTAAGCACACACTTGTGTATCCTTTCACCAAATTTATTCTTGGGTAGGTTATGCCCATATTATCAATGTTTTGAGGATTTATAAGAATAAAGAATAGCTATGGATTTGTCTTGCTATAAATCACAGCCAGAACTTATTTCTTTGGATTTTAGCATTTCTATAGGAATGTGTCAAGTGTGAGCTGCCTATCTGATTTTGAAGCTCCTTCTCCCAGTGCTCATAGCTACAGCAACACTAGAAAAAAAGACAGACAAAAGAAGCTGTATGAAAACCATTTTCTTCACATTTTATGTGTCTACTCATTCTGGGGAATAAGAAAACTTGCAATTATTTAAAAAACAAAATAACAAAAACCTTTCTACTGACTTATCAGGATAGTGCCAGTTGTGCTCAATGATGGGAGAATGTAGATAAGTATGTCTGAATGCAGATACTCATGGGTGGTGTAGATATGGATGTGTATGAGGTGGCTCATAGGAGAATGTAACTATAGGTGCTAAACGATAATGCAGCAGAAGCTTATTTGACTGTAATTGAAATTTTATTTTCTCATCCACCCTGGTTGCCCCTTTAGAACAACATCTACTTATTTTTTAAATTCAATCATCAAGCCCTCTGAGAAATCTTTTTTGATCTTTTTTGAGCTCCCACCATATATTTCACTGTTCTTAATATAGCAAATTATAACTGTCAACTTAACTGTTTACTCCACAAGATGTTTTGATGAAAGAGAACAAATATTAACATTTGTTTTCAATGCCTAACATGGCATTTGACTAGTGAGTGTTGAACAAATATTTGCTGCATGAATGAAGTGCATGAATATGATTGCTAGGTCTTCCCTAGTCAATGTAGCAATTGACTGTAGAAGCCTCTTAGTTTCTGAGGGTGCCGTACTTTGCTTTATGTCTCTGGAACAATTTAAGTCTGTTAGAAGGTTAAAAAAAGAAAAAGAACAGAAAATACATCAACAGTAAGGATCTTCAACATTAGAGTCCAAATTATAGAAGGAATTTCTGGTTAAGATAATGAGTAGAAAATCATAATCATTGGCCACCTCCTTGATTCCCACTAAAACAAATAACTAAATGCATTATTTGAAAAATCCTTTCTATGAAAAAGAGAAATCCTACTTATAAGAAAGCACCCCAAGAAAGTAATAAAATAATGGAAAGCCCAACTAACAACATGTTAGTCAGATAGATGACAGACAGAGAAGCATTTCTGAGTCCTGTCAGGGACTCACTGCAAACATTAGGTCAGTTAGAACTCTGAGAAGCTACCTGCAACTGTGAGTGAGCCTCTCATTCACACTTGGAGGGATGAGTTAAAATAAATGGGATGGCAGCATTGCAGGGGAAAGGGGCACTACCTTTGCCAGGCACTGCTGCTGCTCCTATCTGGCACTGGACTAAGCAAAGAGAAATTGGCTATCCCGAGAGCTGGAAATCAACACGCAGTTCACTAAACACGGAGAAGAATTGACACTGAGACTTATCTTTGAGGGCACTGCGTGGAATTCAGCTTCCACCCCGCTTCCCTGAGGCTGCTGCATTGTGAACTAGTCATGATAATTTACAGATTCATATTTTTCCTTTCACTATTGTCTAAATATGAAAGAATTGGACAGAATTCCACATCAGTCTTTGTCAGACTCATTTTAATGCCGAATTCAGCCAAAAGCCAGTAGAACTCTTGCTGTAAAGATAAGCAAGCAGAAATGGTATATCGCAGACTGGGGAGAAAACATCCCAGTACCAAATAAGCGATGCTACAAAGAATCAGAACACATACCTTCTGTTGATATAGATTTACTGAAAAAGACAAGGGGAAAATTTGTGATTTCTGATATTTTTGTGTTTCAAGAGAATATAGCATTCAAAACAAAGGAGAAAAATTTAGATCAAGAGAGATGGCAAGGGGTTAAAAATGATTGCAGAATAAAAATCAAAGGATAGCAGTGTATATCAGATTGAATATAAGGGATAGCAGTGTATATCAGATAAAATACTGCAAGAAATCCAAGTGCAGAAGACAACACTTAAAAAATCTTTCAGAATTCCAAATGAATGAATAAAGAATAATGAAAGGCATGTAATGTAGATCTATATTATAACAGTGTGTAAGCCAAGCTACCAACTACCAATGCATCTGCAAAATATCCACCAACCCTCAGCCCTACAACACACACACACGCACACACACACACCTGCGCACACGCACGCACACACATGCAGGGAATGTAAATTTCTTTTTTTTTTGTTCTCTGTGGTAAGAACACTTAACCAAGATCTACCTTTTCCACAAATATTTAAATGCACAATAAAGTCTTTTAAAGGGCCACATCATAGAATCCCATTGAAACAACTATATGCATTAAGTTGTAAGCAGATTTCCAGAATTAATTTATCTCACAGAACTGAAGCTTGATAGTTCTTTCAGAGCAATTCCTGATTTCCAGGTGCAAGGTGACACATTCTTTTTTCCCTTTGTCCAGAGCCAGTTTTTGTCCTCAGCCTCCCGAAAAACTAATGTGATGGTATCACAGAAGATAACAAAAAAACAGGATTTATACTCCACAGATTTCCTATTATTTATATGACATATATGTGATCCCAACTTCTTGGGAAGTCTTTTTATTCCACTAATTACATGAAAACTGGGTTTTTAAAAGCAACACAGTTTCTTATCATGTAGCATCTTTGATTTGTCTCATTTCCTACAAGCTGGCTGGTGAGGGGAAATTCTATCATGTGCTCTGACTGGCCACCAAGGAAGTGATTGTAGACATCCTAAAGCAGTAGATTTCTTACTTCCAGTTTTGCAGAAATTATAAGGGACCCCCCAAAAGAAATTCTCTCATCTGTTTTCATTCCATTGGAGAGGGTAAGACTAGGATATATACTGAGTGGCCAGATTATTATGATCTCTGAATGCATAATAATCTGGCTACTCAGTATATGTACACACACACACATACTGAGTAGCCATATTATTATACACACACACACACACACACACACACACACACACACACACACACTTATTTGTTTGTTTGTTTGTTTGTTTGTTTGTTTTAGAGGCCCGATGCATGAATTCATGCATGGGTGGGGTCCAGCTAGCCTGGCCAGAGGGAGGGGACATGGGTGGTTGGCCGGTCTGCCTGCTGGTTGAACTCTTGGTCAAGGGGACAATTTGCATATTAGCCTTTTATTATATAGGATATACACTGAGTGGCCAGATTATTACGCATTCAGAGATCATAATAATCTGTCTATTCAATACGTATTTATTATTAGCAGAGAATTGGAACATGTCTCATTGCCTCTCTGTGGTAGGCTTTGATATGATCTTTTGTCTGTTCCTCTCCAGAATCAGAAAATATGAACCAATGAAATCTAGAAAAATCTTTGCAAAATACACTACCTTCATAGACAGAAAGAGAAAAGCTGAGGAATCTATATGATCAAAGGCCAGGTTACTGTGTCCATCAGGACACTCATTCAGAGCAACCACTATAACTTACAAACTTGCTTGGAGATCAATGCAGAGAGACCAGAAGAAATAAACACTTAGATATTTAAAAGGAAACATTCCAGACAAGAAGAATGCGTGTGTGTGTGTGTATGTGTGTTGTAGAGTTGAGGGTTGGTGGATATTTTGCAGATGCATTGGTAGCTTGACTCACACACTATTAACATTCCAGACAAGAAAAAATAATAAAAAATGTTAACTAGCAGCATGAATTATCTTTATATACTTGAAATATGTAGTAAAATTTATGCAATCAAAATAAAGGAAAGTTCCACAAGCATCTAAGCAGAAAGAACAGGTGACCCTAAGATAATAATTAGGTTGGTATTAGAAAATATTTTTAAAATTTGGTCAGAAAAAATATTAGAAAAATACATACATAAAGAAAACAGAAAAATAATCTTAAGTATTTAAGAATTGAAAAGTACTAAACAATTCTTATGTCTTTTTTAAATTATCACTCAAACTTTTAATTCTCTAATACACCAACAGTGAGGCAAATTAAAATTTTAAAGAAGATTTCATATGGAACCCTAGCCAGTTTGGCTCAGTGGAGAGAGCATAGGCCTGTGGACCAAAGGGTGCCGGGTTCAATTTCAGCCAAGTGGACAGGTACCTTGGTTGCAGGTTCCTCCCTGATCTGGGCCCTGGTTAGGGCACATGCAGAAGGCAACTAATAGATATGTTTCTCTCCCATTGATGTTTCTCTCCCATTGATTTTTCTCTGCTTTTCCCTCTCTTCCACTCTCTAAAATATCAATAGAAAAATATTCTCAGATGAGGATTAAAAACAACAAAAAAATAAACAACAACAACAAAAAAGATTTTCTGTGGAATCATTGTAAGCACTTAAATAAGATAAACGGAATTAAGCTTAAACAAGTGTAGTAAAGACAGCTACAAATCAACATAGAAAAAAAAATGCAGTGTATTACTGTCTCAGTAGACTTTGCCTCAAGAAAGATACAGTATATATTATTTTCTCTATTTTGTTAAGTACAATTAAAGCCCCTGGAAATTTTATATAAAACAAATATAAGAAAACTCTAAAAGATGGAAAAAAGTCAATAGAGCGGTTAGGGATCTTGAGACCTAGAAACAATAATCAGAGTTCCTGGGGTTTCTTTCTAACCCAGATACTCATACTTATAGCCAACGAATTTGGGAACCTAGAAATGGCAATAGGTATAGACAAAAATAAAAAGGTTCAGCAAAATCAAATTTTCTCTAGTCACAAAACCCAAACCAGGAAAAGAACAGTCTACCAAAACAGAAAATATCTAGACAATAACTGCTCTCTTCCAGTCAAACACCACAGAAAAAGCCATAAACCCAAACATATGAGGGGAGATTAAGTCTAAGGAGAATCTAGACTACTATCCTTGATAGACCATGATAAGGTGGCCAAGCCACCTTGCTAGGTGGTTAGAGCAGGCCAAGTACAGATTGAATACTTTCATTCTCACTGGTGTTACTGAGCAACTCACCAATATCTTTTACTGCTATGGTATCAGTGGAGACCACACTGGGGGCTTGGATTTCTACAACCAATCCACAGCAACAGGCATGGTGTCAGAGGAGATCTAGTGGAAATTTAGGACTTTTACCATGCCCCAGAGCTATGGTATGGAGAAGGCCATGCCTCCTGCCATGGGGTCAGTGAAATCCATGTGAGAAGCAGTAACAAGGCACTGACACTTCTTCCAACCATGACAGAATCAGGGGAGGTCTAGTGGGGAGCCCAGCAGTAATATGGGGACTCTTCCCCCGTTTGTCAACAATAGAAATCAAGAAAAAAATCTGGACTTCTGCTCCCATTTGGCAGTAATCAACCACCCCTTCCACCCCCAACTCTACTTCCATCCTCTTTAATGACTAGTATTTACCAGTGGCTGAAAAAAACCCAGCCAACAGAACAGAAAATTCAGGAATCAACCCAAACTACTATGCTCAATTAATATTTGACAAAGGAGGCAAGAGCATACAATGGAATCAATACAGTCTCTTCAATAAACAGTGTTGCAAAAATTGGACAAATACATGCAAAAAAATGAAACTAGACCACCAACTTACACCATACACAAAAATAAACTCAAAATGGATAAAGGACTTAAATATAAGATAGGAAACCATAAAAATCTTAGAAGAAGCTATAGGCAGAAAACTAGCAGACATTTGTTCTAGCAATATCTTTACCAATACAACTCCTAGGGCAATGGAAATTAACAAGAAAATAAACAAATGGGACTACATAAAAATAAAAAGCTTTTAAACAGCAAAGAAACCATCAACAAAACAAGAAAGCTCACTGCATGGGAGAACATATTTGCCAATGTTATCTCTGATAAGAGTTTAATCTCCAACATTTACAAGGAACTCATATAACTTAACACAAGGAAGATAAACAATCCAATCAAAAAATGGGCAAAAGACCTAAATAGACACTTTTCAAAAGAGGATATACAGAAGGCCAAGAGACATATGAAAACATGCTTTAAGTTACTAATCATCTGAGAGATCCAAATCAAAACAACAATGCCCTTTAGAAAACTGTGGTACATCTACACAATGGAATACTACGCTGCTGTAAAATAGAAGGAATTCTTACTATTTGCAACAGCATGGATGGAACTGGAGAGCATCATGCTAAGCGAAATAAGCCAGTCAGTGAAAGATAAATATCATATGATCTCACTCATTTGTGGAATATACACTAATGAACAAAAATAGATACAGAGGCAAAGAAGCATTGAACGGACTGTCAAATTTCAGAAGGAAGGCAGGGGAGGTTTTTGGGAGTGGTGTAAGAGATCAACTGTAGGACTTGTATGCATTCAGATAAGCATAACCAATGGACAGACACAAGACACTGGGTGGTGGGGCAAGCAGGGGGTGGGCATTGGTAAGGGCATGTGTGCAAGAGGATAGGGGAAGGTGGAGGAAGGTCAATAGGAAAAAAATGAGATATATGTACTACTATTTGTAATACTTTAACAGTAAAATTAAAAAAAATAAAGGATTAAAGAATTAAGGAAGCACAAAAAAATTAAATCAAATTACAGTTTTAATGACCAAAATGTAAATTAATGTTAAACTTTTTAAAATAAAAAATTAAAAACACAAATAATGAAATAATCAGTGAATATAAAGTTGTCAATAAAGTTTGAATAAATGAAATATATTTCATTTACCTACAAGTAAATATGTTTATAAGTAAAAAAAAAAGAAAGAAAAAAAACCCAACCAAAACAAAATTTTTAATAAAATGTAGAATGCTATAACATAATACATAAAATGTCTAAGCCTGTGGATTTGGGCACTGCGACTTAGGTGTTGTCCATTGCTGCTGCTGCTGCTAATGTGTGTGTGTGTGGGGAGGGTTAGGTATGTGTGTGTGTGTGTGTGTGTGTGGTGGGGGTCACTCTCCTGGCAGGCAGCTCCACTGCTAGGACTGTGATGTTCCAGGCTGGCAGGCAGCTGGGCTTCTATGATCACAGAGCTGGACTCCTCCTGCCCACCAAATCAGTCTTATGAGAAATGTTTTTAAGAAGAGGAAAGAAAACAAACAAACAAAAACAGAAAGGAACATCATTATAAAAAATAAAATGGCAATAAATACATACCAATCAATAATCACTTTAAATGTAAATGAATTACATGCTCCAATCAAAAGACATAGGAAAGATGAATGGATTAGAAAACAAGATCCATACACAAGGTGTTCCTGCCAAAAATTTATATACACACTTTGAATAATTATCAAGGCAGTTTTTATTAAAATACCATTTCATTTTAGAAATTGAACTATCAGCTCTTACAGCATGTATACATATTTTGGGGGCACCCTCTATATGCTGCCTATAAGAGATATACTTATGATGGAAAGACACACAGATTGAAAATAAAGGCATGAAAAAATTTATGCCACGCAAATGGAAATAAATAAAAAACCTGGGGCAGCAGTGCATATATCAGACAAAATAGACTTTAAAATAAAAACTATAACATGAAATAAAGAAGCACACTACAAAATAATAAGCAGATCAATCCAAGAAGATATAATCTTTGTAAATACTTATTCATCCAACATAGGTGTATCTAAATATATAAAGCAAATCTTGAACATAAGGGAGAGATCAACAGTAATACAGGCATAATAGAAGATTTTAACACACTACTGACGTCAATGGATAGATCTTACAGACAGGAATCAACAAGAAAATAGTGATCTTAAATGACACACTAGATCAAAAGGATTTAATTAATATAGTCAGAGTATTTCATCCTAAAACACAAGGACACATGGAACATTTCTAAGGATAGATCAGATGTTAGGACACAAAGCAAATCTCAGTAAATTTGAGAGGATTGAAATCATATCAAGTATCTTCTCTGACCACAATGGTATAAAACTAGAAATCCTATATAATAAAGAGGTAATATGCAAGTTAACCATTATACCCTCACACAAGATGGCAGTTCCATGTGGTCACAAGATGGCCAACAGGGGAGGATAGTTGTGGGTGATCAGGCCAGCAGGAGAGGATAATTAGGGACGACCAGGTAAGCAATGGGGGGGGAGTTATTGGCAATCAGGCCTGCAGAGAAGGGCAGTTGAGGGGGGATCAGGCCTTCAAGGGAAGGTAGTTGTTGGCAATCAGGCCTGCAGTGGAAGGCAGTTGAGGGTATTTGGGCTGTCAGGGGAGCAGTTAGGCATTGATCAGACTGGCAGGGGAGTGGTTAAGGGTCAAGTAGGCAGGCAGGCAGTCAAGCTGTCGGGACTCAGCAGTCGCAGATTGTGAGAGGGATGTCTGGTAGTCAGACATTCCCCGAGGGGTCCCAGATTGTAGAAGGTGAAGGCTGGACCGAGGGACACACCCCCAGAGTGCAGAAATTTCATGCACCAGGTCTCTAGTCAATAATAATAATAATAAAAAAAAACTGGCCTGGCCAGCAAGGCTCAGTAGTTAAGCATTGATCTATGAACCAGGAAGTCACAGTTCGATTCCTGGTCAGGGCACATGCCTGGGTTGCTGGCTTGATCGCCAGTAGGGATGTGTAGGAGGCAGCCAATCAATGATTCTCACCATTGATGTTTCTCTCTCTTCATCTTCCTTCCTCTCTGAAACAAATAAAAAATATATTAAAAACAAAAACAAAAATTGAAAAACACACACGTGGAGACTAAATAACATGTTACTAATTAAAAAATATGTGGAACAACAATAAGGTCAAGGAAGAAATCAGAAGTTACCTTGAGACAAATGAAAATGAACAACAATAACCCAAAACTTTTGGGACACAGCATTTTCAGCATTCTCAATGAACATAATATTTGAAGTCCTAGTCACAGGTCTCATAAAAGTGAAAGAAACAAAAAGCATCCAAACTGGAAAGAAAGAAGTAAAGCTCTTTTTATTTTTAGGTGACATTATACTGTATATATAGAGAGAACTCTAAGGACTCCATCAAAAAACTACTAGGGATTAATAAATGAATACAATCAAGTAGGAGGATACAAAATTAATAGTCAGAAATTGGTTGCATTTTATATATCAATAATAAAATAACAGAAAGGGAAACTAAGAAAATAATCCCATTTATAATTGCATACACACACACACACACACACACACACACACAACACACACACAAAACCCAACCACCTAGGAATAAATTTAACTAAGGAGGTAAAAAATCTATACCCAAAAAACTATAAGGCACTGAAGAAAGAAATAAAAAAAAGATTCAAATGAATAGAAGCATATTCTGTTCATGGAAAGGAAAAATGAACATCATTAAAATGCTCATACTACCAAAAGCAATCTATATAGTCAACGCAATCCTGTCAAAATAAAAATGATGTATTTCACAAAATTAAAATAAATAATCCAAAAATTTATATGGAACCACCAAAAATGCCAAATAGGCTCAGCAATAGTGAAAGAGAAAAAAGTTGGGGGGTGTCTTACTACCTAATATAAAACTATACTACAAGGCCATAATAACCAAAATGGCATTTTACTGGCATAAAAACATATGTAAAGGTCAGTGGAACAGAATAGAAAGCCCACAAGTAAGCCTAGGTCTACATAGCCAATTAATATTTGATAGAGGTGGCAAGAATGTACAATGTGGTAAAAACAGTCAGTCTATCAATAAATGGTGCTGAGAAAATTGGACAGATATATTCCAAGAGTAAAAATAGACCACCTCCTTTTACTTTTTACAAGAATAAACTCAAAATGGATTAAAGACTTAAATGTAAGACTCAAAACCATAAAAATCCTAGAAGAAAACATAGGCAATAAAATCTTAAATATATCTCATAATACTATTTTTTTCTGACATATCTCATTGGTTAAGAGAAACAACAACAATAACAACAAAACCAACAACAAAGGGAATTACATCAAACTAAAAAGTTTTTGCACAGCCATCAACAAAAGAGAAGATAACCCACTGAATGGGAGAACACATTTTCCTATAGATCTCAAAAGGGGATAATATCCAAAATTTATAAATAACTTACAACTCTCAACACCAAAAAACAAACAATACAATTTAAAAATAAATGGAAAGAGGATCTGAATAGATACTTCTCCAAAGAGTCCATATAGCAGGACAAGAGACATATGAAAAGATGCTTATCTTATCATCACTAAATGTCAGAGAAATGCAATGAGATATCACCTCATGCCTATCAGAATGGCTACCAGCAAATAATATACAAATAATAAGTGTTGATGGGAGAAGGAAATCCTTGTCTAATGTTGGTGGAAATGCAGATCGGTGTATCTACTGTGGAAAACAGTATGGCGTTTTCTCAAAAGATTAAAAATGAAACTGCCTTTTGACCCAGTGATTCCAATACTTGGGATTTAGCTGAAGAAATCCAAAATACTAATTCAAAAGAATATATGCACCACTATGTTCATGGCAGCATTATTTACAACTAGAGGTCCAGTGCATAAAATTCGTGCATGGGGGTATGTATCCCTCAGCCCAGCCTTCACCCTCTTCAATATGGGACATCCCTCTCTCAATCCAGGGCTGCTGGCTCCCAACTACTTACCTGCCTGCCTTCCTGATTGTCCCTAACTGCTTCTGCCTGCCAGCATGATCACCCCCTAACCACTCTTCTGCCAGCCTGATTGATGTCTAACTGCTTCCAGATGTTTGCCCCTAACTGCCCTCCCCTGTGGGCCTGGTCACCCATAACTGTAATCCCCTGCTGGCCATCTTGTGGTGATCATCTTCTGTCCACATGGGGGCAGGATCTCTTGACCACATGGAGACAGTCATCTTGTATGTTGGAGTGATGATCAATCTGCATATTACTCTTTTATTAGATAGAATAGAGGCCTGGTGCATAGGTGGGGGTCAGCTGGTTTGCCCTGAAGGGTGTCCTGAATCAGGTGGGTGTTTCCTTGGGATGTGGAATGGCCTGAGTGAGGGCCCTGTGGTGGTTTGTAGGCTGGCTATGTCCCCTGGTGACCCAAGTGGAAACCCTGGTATCTGGGATTTATTTATCTTCTACAATTGAAATTTTGTTGCCTTAAGTGGAGGCCTGGACGGCCAGGGTTTGCGGAAAGTTTGGCTTCCTCCATCTCCAGGGGAAACCCAAGCCTCCCTCCTGCTTTCTCTGTGGCCGTAGCCATCTTGGTTTGTGAATTTGCATACTCGCTCTGATTGGCTGGTGGGAATGGCTGGTGTGTATAGCAGAGTTATGGTCAATTTGCATGTTACTCTTTTATTATATGTATATTCACTAATCTGATCTGAATAAGCAATAGCACATCCTAGAATGAAGGTAAATTCTCTAGAGAGTATTTGCATTTGTTTTTTTTTTTAAAGTGGCTAGAGCCCCTCTGTCCATGATTATTATATTTTATTTATTTATTTTAAAAATTTTAAAGAATTGTTTATTGATTTTTAGAGAAAAAGGAAGGGAGAAGAGAAAAACATCAATGTGAGAGCACAACATTTTTTTTTAATTTCTTTATTGATTAAGTTGTTATATATGTGTCCTTATTCCCCCATTACCTCCCATCCCCTCACACTCATGTCCTCACCCCTATTGTCTGTGTCCATTGATTAGGCTTATATACATGCATACAAGTCCTTTGGTTGATCTCTCTCCCTACTCCCACCCTCCCCTATCTTCCCTAGGAGGTTTGATGGTCTGATCTATGTTTCTCTGTCTCTGGATCTGTTTTTGTTCATCAGTTTATGTTGTTCATTATATTCCATAAATGAGTGAGATCATGTGATATTTATCTTTCTCTGACTGGCTTATTTCACTTAGCATAACTGCTCTCCAGTTCAACAGCATGGATAAAACTGGAGAGAGCATAATAATTGATCAAATGCATTCTGTACGCCCCCTCACCTGAGCTGGGGCCTGGTCCTGGGTATGTACCCTGACTAGGAATCTAACTAGCAACCTCTAGATGCACAATACAATGTCTAACCAACTGATACACACTGGTCAGGGTCATGATTACTTTAAATTATACTTTTTCTTGAAATATTTTTAGGATCTAAAGTTATGTGAATTTCAGCTATGAACTCTCCTAATGGCCATCTTTTGATTCTAAGTACTTTAGTGATTACTTTTCCCACCATTAGCCTAATGTTTTATCCTCTGTGAGACTTCTTCTAGATGGATTGATTTATTGTTCTCTCTTACAAAAGGAATATCTGGAAGGTCCCAGCCTTCAAGGAAGAATATCTATTAGATTTAGTGTTCCTTTCCACTGGAGTCCTGGAAAACTGAAATAGCAATTGATCTTAGGGAGAGGAGCACAAGGCCAAAGGCAGCCACTAAGTGTTTCAACCACACCAGAGATTTCTTGGCTTGATAACTTAATACTTTCCTGACAGCTTATTAACAAATTTAAAACATTTTTAAAAACTTTATCCATAATTGTTAAATTTCTTGACCTGGGAGGGAGAGAATTAAGCGATGAATTTCTTTTTCCTGTTTTTGCAAATTAAATTCCTATGACAGTGTTTTTAATACAAAGTTAATTAAACTATGTATTAATTGAACACAAGAACATAACATTGCTTTGACAGAACTTAATCAAATTAGTTAACTAGATGAGGCATACTAGTTTAAGAATTTTTTGGTGTTTAGTGTAATTATGATAAAATAATAAAAAAATTACTTTTAAATTACTTTGTTTTTTAGGAAGAAAAATAAATACTTTGCTTCTAAATTAGATGTAATTGTTTTATGTTGACTAGTGTACAAACGTGATTGGAAAACACTTGCTATTTAGAGAAAGGATGTAACACTCATATCTTAGATGCGTATGATCATAGTTGGAATTGGTACATTGATTACACTATTTAAAAAATTTTCAAACATTGACTTTGATGTTTATTGGTTTGTTTATCATGACATATGGGTAATTTGTACATAATTAATGAAATCTCCCAAGATATATAATATTTTATTCATAAGACAAATGGGAACCAGTTCCCGGAGAGATCTATCAGAAGCACAAAGCTTTATTACTTACAAACTAGGAGTGAACATTAGGCTAAAAGTGTCCAATAATGTATGGGCTCAAATATTTTCAAAATAGGAGTGTGAAAATATTGCTATTTTCTCGCAGTTAGTAAACAATTTGATTCTATAATTGCTTTGTACTTGAAGCATTTGTTGTAAACAACATTGGGAAAATAGAACTAGCTCTGAACACAAAGGAATGTGAATAAAAGATATTCCTTGCTTTCAGATGAACAAATTACAACAAAGGAGAGAATTGGAAGAATGTTGACAATATTTTAAAGAAAAAAAAATCAGATTTACATTCATATTGAGAAAAATTTAAATAGAGTCCCAAAATAACTGCTGTTTTATATTCTGATTTCTTATAAAAGCAAAAATTGACCAAATAATTCTAAGCTTTGCAAACTCCTTTATTTGACACAACTCAAATGCTCAGTGTAAGAATCCTAGATAGCTATAAAACATATATATGACTTGTATTATCCTATCTAGTAAAAGAATAATATGCAAATTATTATTACCTATGGTACACCCACAAGCCATGCCCACCAGCTACACTCACCAGCCAATCAGAGTGAATATGCAAATTAACCCAAACAAGATGGCTAAGGTCACAGAGAGAGCAGGAAGGAGGCTTGGGTTGCACCTGGAGATGGAGGAAGACCAGCTTTCCATAAACCAAAGCCAGTGCAGGTCTCCGCTTAAGTTTCAATGGCTGCTGCCACGAAGTGAGGCTTGGGTTGCTCCTGGTGATGGAGGAAGCCAAGATTTCTGTATACCCTGGCCAATCCAGGCCTCTGCTTAAGGTAACAAAGTTTCAATGGCTGTGCGAGCAGAAGGCTTGGTTCCACTTCAGGATACAAAGTTTCAATTGTAGAAGATAAATAAATTCCAGATACTAGGCCCTCTGCTTGGGTCCCTGGGGAGTGTGGTTAGCCTGCAAACCACCATAGGCCCCTTGCCCAGGTCACCCCATAACCCAAGGGAATATCTATCCTGATCAAGGACAACCTTCAGGGCAAACCAGCTGGCCCCCACCCATGCACCAGGCCTCTATTCTATCTAATAAAAGAGTAATATGCAGTGGAAAGAGCGTCAGCCTGCGGACTTTAAGGTCCCAGGTTCAATTCCGGTCCAGGGCATCTACCTTGCTTGCAAGCACATCCCTAGTTGGGGACATGCAGGATGTGGCTGATGGATGTCTCTCTCATCGATGTTTCTGACTCTCCCTTCCTCTCTGTAAAAAAATCAATAAAATATATATTTTTTAAAAAGAGTAATGTGCAGATTGACCATCACTCCAACACACAAGATGACTGTCCCAATGTGGACACAAGATGGCCATCACAAGATGGCCAGAAGGGGAAGGCAGTTGGCAGGGACCAGACCTGCAAGGGAAGGCAGTTGGGGGGTGATCAAGCCTCCAGGGGAGGGCAGTTAGGGGTGACCAGGCCTGCATTGGGAGGGCAGTTAGGGGTGATCAGTTCTGCAGGGGAGGGCAATTAGAGGTAAACAGGCTGGCAGGGTGACAGTTAGGCATTAATCGGGCTGGTCGGGGAGTAGTTAGGGAGTGATTAGGCTGGCAGGCAGAAGTGGTTAGGGGCAATCAGGAAGGCAGGCAGGTGAGCAGTTGGGAGCCAGCACTTCTGGATTGTGAGAGGCATCCCAGATTGGAGAGGGAGCAGGCTTGGCTAATGGACCACCCCCCTTCCCCATGCACAAATTTTATGCATCGGGTCTCTAGCATATATATAAATTTTATGCAAATCAAATGAAATACCTAGTTTTCTGATATACCAGCATATAATTCTTCAGTATATATGATTCTAAAATTAAAAACTATTTATAAAGGTCAATTTGGCTGACTTATATTGAAAAAGAAAGATATTTTAATTAATGCATTGTGGATAATTATTATATTTGCTTTGTTTTATATCAATGACACTTAATATGACTAACAAAGATGTAGCACACACTATTTTCCTTTTGCATGGCTGCTATGAAATCACATTCAAAGCTGATAGTCCATACAAATATTTGGAAAATGTTTTCTTAAAGCTATTGTTTTTAAGATTTTCTTGACAGTTGGTTCTAGAACAGGATTATGTTGAATAGCCTAAAAACATCTGTTCATATTCAGATGTAAGTGCATTTATTTATTTATTTTATTATTTTTATTTTTGTTAATCCACACCTGAGGACACCTTTTTCATTGATTTTTAGGGAGAGTAGAAAAGAGAGAGGGAGACAGGGAAGTGGGAGGGAGGGAGAAGAAGAGAGAGAAAGAAAGACACATCGATTGGTTGCCTTCCACACTGTGGCCTTCACTGGGGCAAGAATCGAACTTGCAACCAGGTATGTGCCGTTGACTGGGAATTGAACCCATGACTCTTTGGTGTATTGGTCACACTTTAATCACTGAGCACACTGGCCAGGGCAGTGCATTTTTTAAACACTTGTACTAAGCCCATGTAAAAAAAAATGATATAAATGAAGTGATTAGTCATACATAAGGCAAGAAAAAAATCTGTTTATTAAGGATTGGCCAGATGTTTGATTTCTTTATATTGGACTCTAATAAATTTAAACTTGCAGTTACTTTCATTTCTGAAATGGGCATGTCCTTGTAATGTTGAATCGTTGGTTCCTCAAATAGTTCTCTATCTGTGAATGCCAGGTTTCTCCAAGGAACTACCAGCAGATCTGGCCATAAATCACAGAGCCTCCGGTTTGCCCCCAAGACTGGTCTCTAGAAACAGGATCAATGTGCTTTTCCTTCTGACACCTGAAAGCAAGTATCTATGAGAGAGTGTGTAAAAAAGGCAATATTTTAAAAGGTCAAGTCTTAATTCACATTGGTTCCCAGAAAGTCCTTATATCTTTTTTATGAAAAGAATTTCCTAGCTCCTGATGATTCCATTATTCTTGCTAGTTATATGTTCATTTTTACCTTAAAAATTCTTAGCTTTGCTAAAATAACATCCCCCTTTTCAGGCCTTGGAACAAACAAAAGAACAGACCGATTTCTTGAATATAGATTCTCATATACTCGTAAATAATGATGTGAAAGTGTGTTCAGAAGGTAGCTTCTACCAAAATGGAATGGGTATTATTTCGAAGACGTATGTGTTGTGCTTAGAACGTGTGCAGTAAGAGAAACTAAAGTCATATTTTTATTCTCTTTCACTGTCTTTCTTGGTGCCTTTAATTACAATTATATTGCAATATCCTCTTTTAATTCATTTGTATAAGATATAAGTAAAATTAGACTTTCAATATAAAATCTGTAGAAAAAAAATCTTTCCAGTTTTACTACTTTAAAATGTATTTCTTCGCCCAGAGCCCCAAACTTTAAAAAATATGCTGTTTGGAGAAATAGCATTAACAACTTCTTACATAAAAACACTTATATGAATGCAAACTTTGAGTTATTTTTCTGGTTAACATCATTTATTTAAATTAGCTTTATTTAATTACACATGCAGCTGTTCTGTGCCCAGAACATAGCCCAAGGGACTATTTAAAGTGCTTAAGTCTAAATGTCATGTTTTATCACCATGTAATATGTAGCAAACCATAAGAAAATGTTGTTGTTGTTCACTGGGTATTTCTTCAAGAATACAATACTGTTCTTTGTTGTTGTGTTTTTTTTTCTGTTATCATAAAAGTCTTGAAGCCATAAGCTAAATATAGGTTAAACTGTCTTTTCTTTCATTTATGACATAACTCAAGGTACAGCACTACCCTTGTTCACAGAGGTCTCTTCCATCTAATGGCTTTAATTACCATTCATAACTAGGGTTTTCAAAATCCTAACCATGACCCAGATTTATTGCTAGTGCTCTAGACACGTACATACACCCAGGGTCAACTGAAGATCTCCTCTTAAATAGTTCACATTTCCAAAATGGAATTTATCATCTTCCCTTTAACCAGCTCATCTTGCTCTAGTCTAAAATCATGAAATGGGGCTTCAATTATCATGTAGATGACTGGTTATCAAATGATGTTCCGGACAAGATGGCTTAGACCAGATATCACCTCTGTCCTTATACAGAACAAATTTCTAGTTTGCCAATTATTAGAAGAAGCTTGGATTCTGGAATCAGTTGATCTGAGCTTGAATCCCAGCCTTACTGTAGTGATCAAGTAATCATGGGCAAATTGTTTCTGGAAACCTCAGGTTCCTCGTCCATAATAAAAATACCATCAAACTTCCCAATGATAACTAGAGAATTCAAAGGGAAAAAATATATATGAAAGTGTGATACAAGTATAAAGCTCATGTAAATATTGATCATTTTTATTTAGCAAATTCCTAAAAGCATCAAAAGGAAGATAGGCTTAAAGACAAAATAAACCATCTCAGTTTATAAGACAACTAGTGGTCCAGTGCATGAAATTTATGCATGACAGGGAGTTCCCTCAGCCCAGCCTGAACATCTCCAATAGGAGACTACTTGGGGGTTGTCTGACTTCCGGTTTAGGCCCAATCACACAGGGATTGGCCTAAACTGGCAGTCGGACATCCCTCTCACAATCTAGGACTGCTGGCTCCTCATGCTCACCTGCCTGCCTGATCACCCCTAACTACCTCTGCCTGCCTGCCTGATTGCCCCTCACTGCCTCTTTCTGCCTGCTTGATTTCCCCTAACTGCTTTCCCTGGTGGCCTGATCTCGCCCCCATCTGCCCTTTCCTGCTGGCCTGATCTCATCCTCAACTGCCTTCCCCTGCCAACTTGATCTCACCCCCAGCTGCACTCCCCTACCAGCCTAGTTTCCCCCAGATGGCCTGATCTCACTCCCAACATCTCTCCACTGCTGGCTAATTTGGTTCTGATTGGTCAATTTCTATGCCAGTTGATGTCAAAAGCTCCAACTCCTAGGCAGCCATTAGCTCCTCACAGCTCACCCAGATTTGTCTGATTGGTTCATTTCTATGCCAGCCAGTGTCAAAGCTCCACCTCCTATGCAGCCATTGGCTTCTCACTGTTACTCAGATTAGATTTGGTTCTCATTGGCTTGTTTCTATGCCAATCAGCACCTCCAGGCCTATCTCTGGTCCTGATCAGAGAGGGGGAGCTCGTCAGCAGGCCCCATGGAGGTCCAGAGAGAAACAGAGGCATGGCTGCTGGTGAAGCCTGGAGAGAAAGACAGAGGCGATGACTTATCAACAGCTGCCACAGAAGCTGCAGGTCAGATCCTGCCTCTCTCTTTGGGCTTCTCTCTGGCAGTCAGTGCTGGGTCCATGCTCCCACACTGGAAGCAGTTAGCGTTGGTCACCATGACAACCCAGACCTGACTGCAGGAGTGACTTCCAGTGTTCGGTTGAGCCTTATGTTGTTTTGGATGTGATGGACCTTGGTTCTTTGTATATATACTAGAGGCCTGGTGCACAAAATTCATGCACAAGGGGCGGGAGAGTGTCCCTCATCTCAGTCTGCACCCTCTCCAATCTGGGGCCCCTTGAGGAATGTCTGACTGCCCATTTAGGCCCAACTGCACAGGGATCAGCCTAAATCAGCAGTTGGACATCCCTCTCACAATCCAGGATTGCTCCCAACTGCTCACCTGCCTACCTTCCTGATTGCCCCTAACTGCTTCTGCCTGCCAGCCTGATCACCCCCTAACTACTCCTCTGTTAGCCTGATTGATTCCTAATTGCTCCCCTGCCAGCCTGTTGAGCCCTAACTGCCCTCTCCTGCAGGCCTAGTCACCCCTAACTGCCCTCCCTCTGGTGGCCATCTTCTGTCCACATGAGGCAGGATCTTTGACCACATGGGGGCAGCCATCTTGTGTGTTGAAATGGTGGTCAATCTGTATATTACTTTTTTATAAGATAGGATAGAGGCCTGGTGCATGGGTAGGGGCCAGCTGGTTTGCCCTGAAGGGTTTACCGGATCAGGGTGGGGGTTTCATTGAGATGTGGGACAGCCTGGGCGAGGGGCGTGTGGTGGTTTACTTGCTGGCCATGTCCCTCTGCAACCCAAACAGAAGCTCTGGTATCTGGGATTTATTTATCATCTCCAATTGAAACTTTGTAACTTGGAGAGGAACCAAGCCACCTGCTCACTCCATGGTTACTGCAGCTGTTTCTGTTGGGATTTATTTATCTTCTATCATTGAAACTTTGTAGCATTGAGTGGAGACCTGGGCTGGCCAGGGTATGTGGAAAGCTTGGCTTAATCCATAGCTGGGGAAATCTAAGCCTGCATCCTGCTCTCTCCATGACTACAGCCATATTGGTCTGGGTTAATTTGCGTACTCATTCCTGATTGCGGGTGGGCGTGGCTTGCAGTATAGCAGATGTACAGTCAATTTGCATATTACTCTTTTATTAGATTAGATATATATATGTAATAGTATATAAGCTACCACCAGTGAATAGCCACACAATGCAATTTGGTTCTCTGAAATTTCATGTGATTTTTTCAATTCTAGTGCCAATTGACAATATGGAGGACAAAATTCTTTGTGAGTTAAGTAAAGGCACATGTCAGAAATATTTGATCCATTCACATATAATGTTTAGACAAAGAAGGCTGGTTTTCCTGGTACTATATGGAATTCATAGTTTAGTAGAAATTAATGAACAATTGACTTGCATTAAAATAGCAGTCAGAATAATTACCTCCCTAATTTATAATTAAGTAATGGGTTAGGAACTGACAAAAAAACAGAATCAAAATGTGATTGTCCTCAAAGTTTAGCCTTTGTCCCAAAAAAGATATTCTAATACAATTAAATTTAAATGAGATAAAGCCAGCTTATTATTATGCCACCAAATCTGCCCAGGAGGTCCAACTTCTCCTGCCCTAACTTGACCTATGAGTGGTTCAGATAACACTGGCCTCTCAGAATATGACTTTATGTCGTGACTTTCTTTAAAGTGGAGGATCTTATGAGTCCTCTGATGACCTAATTTCAGCATGTTTCAATATCCTGGAAGCTGTTGAGAAATCTCTACAACCAAATGTCATTAGTCTGATCAGAGCATTGCTCTAATAAGTATGTCATGCAGCCACATATACAGTCACTGTGTCTTTTCTATTTGAAAAAGTAAGTAATGGCAGTGTCTGAGAGAAAAATTTTAATCTTCTTTTCCTCCCAATAAAACAATCCAAGGTCGCCTGTGCTATGCATTCAAATGCTTATCTCACATATGCACCCAAAATATCCACAATCCAATTTTCATTGTAGTGTCATTGAACTTGTTTGTACAGCTAGTTTAATCTCATGTTCAAAGCTTTATCCCTCCCTACTCTCTCCCTGCCCTTCCCCCCGCCCCAACCATTGGCAGGCTAACAATTTTATTTCCTTACGGAATTAGGTCAGCTTTTCGCAAGCAAGATATAGCCAGTAGCTAAACATCTTGGGGATAATTGCTCTCCCAATAATTTGCAACACTAATGATACATTTCCAACTTTTTATGTTGCAAGTGTTTTATGTTTTATTAGTTTGCACTTGGTCTTTGATATTTTCTTCTTGTCTGAGACTTTACAGGTCTACTGCTTGTAATATCCATATGAAGAATGTAATCTACTTTAAAAGAAGAAAGATGATTATGGTAATATTGAAAAGGCCAGATGTTGGCCTTTAGAAAAGACTATATTATAAAACTTGATTTTGTGTCTTTCCTAGAATAAGAGGTTAAATAATAAGTAGAAAGAGTCTGGTTAAGTATTATGTGCTTCATGAGTATATACAAACCCAGATGACTGCAGTAGGCTAGTTATCTTAAGGAAACTAGGCTAGTGCAGGAGATCAAGTCCCATTGGTACTAAGCTCTGAGGTTTTATCCTGTGTAGGATACAAATGCTCTAGAATAAGAGTAGCATGCCAATGTAGCAGTGTAAGATGAAGCAGTTATAACTCTGTTTACTGTCCCTATAGTTTTGCCATTTCCAGACTATCATATAAATGGAATCATATAATATATTGCCTTTGAAATCTAGTTTTTGTCACTTAAAAAATGTACTTAAGAGCTGTCATATTATTACATGAGCTTGAAATGTTTTTTATCTTCTTTGTATTGTTGAGTAATGTTCCATTCTGTGAACAGACCATAGTTTATTCACTCACTTGTTAAAGGGCATCTTGGCTGTTTCCAGGACTTTGCAAGTATGAATAATCCTATCTAATGAAACAGTACTATTCAAATTTACTGTACCTCTGCTACATCCACAAGCCAATCACAAGAGAGTATGCAAATTTACCCAACCAAGATAGCTACGGCCACAGAGGAGGGAGGCTTAGGTTGTCCCTGTGATGGAAGAAGCCAAGCTTTCCACATCCCCTGGCAGGCCCAGACCTCTGCTTAGGCTACAAAGTTTCAATCATAGAAGATAAATAAATTCCAACAGAAATGGCTGTGGCCATGGAGCAAGCAGAAAGCTTGGCTCTGCTCCAGGCTACACAGTTTCAATTGGAGAAGATAAGTAAATCCCAGATATCAGGGCCTCCACTTGGGTGGCCAGGGGCCATGGGAAGCCTGCAAACCACCACAGGCCCCTCACCCAGGCCACCCTATTCCCCAAGGGAACTCCCACCCTGATCTAAGACATCCTTCATGGCAAACAAGCTGGCCCTACCCCTGCACCAGGTCTCTATCCTAATAAAAAAGTAATATGTAGATTGACCATCATTTCCACACACAAGATGACTGCCCCCATGTGGTCACAAGATGGCCACCACAAGATGGACAGCAGGGGAGGGCATTTGGGAGGGACCAGGCCTCTAATGAAGGGTAGTTGTGAGTGATCAGGCCAGCAGGGGAGGGCAGTTGGAAGGGATCAAGCCTGAAGAGGAGGGAAGTTGGGGGTAACCTGGCCTGCAGTGGAGAACAGTTTCCAGGCCTCCAGTCAAAGGCAGTCAGGGGTGACCAGGTCCGGAGGGGAGGGCAATTATGGGCAAACAAGCTGCAAGGGCAGCAGTTAGGCATCAATTAGGCTGGCAGAGAAGTGGTTAGGGGATGATCAGGCTGGCAGGCAGAAGCAGTTAGGGGCAATCAGGTAAGCAGTTGGGAGCCAGCAGTCCTGCATTGTGAGAGGGATGTTTGACTGCCCCTTTGGGATCAGGCCTACATGGGCAGTTGGACATCTCTTGAGGGGTGCCAGATTGGAGAGGGCTCAGGCTGGGCGGAAGGAGACCCCTTCCATGCATGATTTCATGCATCAGGCTTCTAGTGCTGTTATAAAAATCTTTATATAAACTTTTGTGTGAACATAGTTTTCATGTATTTTAAGTAAATACCTAGGAGTAGAATCATTGGTCATATGTTAAGTGGCTATATTATTTTGCATTGCCACAGCAATGAATACGCATTTCTATTTCTCTGGATTCTCACTAGCAACCTTAGGTTATTATTACTCAACTCTATCTTTTTCCATAATGGACCTTCATTGCTTTGTGTTGATTGCTCTTCTGGAATCATCTACTAAAGTCTGTAGCTGACCATCTGGAGTCTTTATTTTTACTTGGCTTAGTCATTGCAAGGAGCTTTCCTTTAATTCATTTCCAACTCAGGTATCACTAGTTCTGAAGACTACTCTAATATTCAGCTACATTTTCTTTTTGGCCTCTGGCTTAGGAGTTCTGCATCTCACAGTCCCTACAGAAGTCATCTTATACTTGACTTGGCTGCCTTCCTCATTTTCCCTGCTCACAGGTTAAACAGGAACATCTGCATTCTTTCCATACCACCTAGGAGCCAAAGTAGATTTAGGTCTCCTTTCTCTACTTATTTATGACATATGGTACATGTAATACGTCAGCATGGTGGCTGAGGTTAGGTGACAACACAGTTTTAATACAGTTCCCTTTGGAGCCTTTTAATGAAATTTTGGAACTAGAGAGTAGATTTCAGAATGAAATGGATGTGCCTCTTCATTTGCCACATTAACCAGTAGGTTATAGAATTTCCCTTTAAATATCCAACTTTTTTATTGATTACATTAATTAATAAGTTGCACTCCATTACTTTATTCATTTTAATGAGTGCCATTTTAGTTAACACACAGCAGGAAACCACAGAAGAATGATAATTAAATTTTCTTTATAATCTCTCCTAATAACTCACTTTTAAAAAGGGAAATCAGAATATGAACCTCTGCCTTCTGGGACTGGGTGCTTCCTAAATGAGAACAGTAATTGAGTCCTTGTTAGGAGCTTCTTAAAAGCCTTCCATAAAATGCATTTTGAGATATATAATGCTGATTAGACACTCGCCCATGAAAGAAATAATAGAAAGGGATCAAGTGATAAATGAAATGAGTGTTGCTTTATCAAAGCAAATAATGATAAATGAAAGACCTCTGCTGCTGTTGCTTACACTGGCACTTCTGTAAACAATTTATAATTGTGTTTTAGTGTTTTTGCAGACCAGTCGTTTATATTAACGGTAACACTAAAGTGATAAATTAGAAAGAAGCAGGTAATCAGCAGATCAGCAGTGCCGCAGTTCAAATCAAATGAAGAGAATTCTGTTTCTTTTCTATGTTAATAATCAAACATGGAAGGATCATTTAGGTTAAAAGGAAATTTGCCAAATATGCAACCACTTATATAATTAAATTATTGATATTTCCTTTCTTTCCTTTTTAAAGTAAATTTCTGTTTTATTTTAGTCCTCCTTCAAATGAACTACCTTTTATTTTAATCACATAAAACAAGAATTGCAATAGGTTAATGCCATGAAAAAAATATCATTTATTTTACCTTAACTATTAGCTGTTTCAAAAATTTTATATTAGCTACTAAATTTTTGTAGTGATTTGTGACTATCCTGCTATGACTTATGACTTTTGGAAGGAAATCATACCCAGCAATTCTGTGCTGCTTGTTAGATTGTGATATACCGACTATTAAGTATAATCTTAATTAACTGTATGTATATCTTGTAAGTAATGAAAAAAATTAAGGAAAGATGTGTGTATTTTAATGTTAAAATGTATACTTATTGACAAAATATGGATGAATACTTACTAATAAAACAACCCATTATTGGTAATGATTGCATTTTACATATTTTTACAAAATAATAGTATTAATGGCTAAATATTAAAGATTTTTTAGGCAGCAAAGTTGTATTTGTTAACTATTTGACATTCTGAAGTGATTTTTTTTTTCTGGTCAATAAATACTAGTAACTTCCCTTTCCTTCAAGATTAGCAAGCTTTATTTCCATGTTTGGAATTTTTTTGTGTGCTCTTATTTCCAGTTGGACTTGAATTGTATGTCCTATGAAGATTTCATTGTCTTATTTTTTCTTGATATCTATATTCTGGGAGCATGATACATGTTGATACCAAAATGTCACTGATTTCACTGTATACATGTATTTAACCCTCTTTTGAAAATGTTTTACATTTTTATTCAAAATTTTATATTTATTTATTACCTATGTGGTTTCAAAAATACCAGAAAGGTAGTATAATTGTGTAAGGAAATCAAATAACATAAATAGAACAGAGAAGGAAAGAATATTAATAATGATAGGAAAATGTAAGAAAGGTAAATAAATAAAAAATTAAACAAAACCATGATGAGATTTTGTTATAAAACTATTCCATAAAGAGAGTGAGCAATCTATAACCCAAGGTCTAAACCTAAATTCAGTCTAATATTAATGATATCAATAAAGTAGTAAGTGCATAATATACTAGTATTAACTATAGACATATTTTATAGAAGTTTTCTAGAACTTATTCATCTTGTCTCACTAAAACTTTATATCCACTGAGCAGTAACTCTATATTTTCCCCTCCCTTAACTTCTGTCAACCATTGTTCTACTCTGTTTCTATGTGTTTATTTTATAATCTCACATAAATGGAGTCACACAATTTATCTTCTATGGCTGGTTTATTTCAAAATGTCCTCCAGGTTCATCCATGTTTTCACATATAGCAGGATTTTCTTCCCTTTTAAGGCTGAACTGCATTTCATTCTATGGACATTGAAGGTGTGTTCATATCTTGGCTATTGTGAATAAAGTGGCAATGCACATGAGAATTTAGATATGTTTTTGAGATCTGTATTTCCATTCTTTTGCATATATACCCAGAAGATGGCTTGCTGAAAGATACGGGAGATGTACTTTTAATTTTTGTGGAACCTCCCAACTGTTTTCCATAGTGACTGCACCACTTTAAGGTAGGATTCTTTTTCTTTATAACCTTGCTAAAATTGTTAACTTATTTTTTAATAATATCCATATTAACATGTATATCTCATTGTTTTAATTTTCATCTCTTTAATTATATATTAGTGATACAGAGCCATTTAATCTAATTGTATGTCTTCTTTTGAGAAATGTCTACATTCTTTGTCCAATAAGAGAATACTATGAAGCCTTGTATATCAACAAATTGGGTTACAAAAAGAAATGGATAAATTCCTAGAAACATATAACCTATTCAGACTGAATCATGAAGAAACAGAACATCTAAACAGTCCAAATTAGTAGGAAGTAGAATGCATCAGTAATCAAAAAAATCTGCCAGTAAAAAATGTCCAGGATATAACGGCTTCACTGGGGACTTCTCCCAAACATTTAAAGAAGAATCAACACCAATCCTTCTCAAAATCTTCCAGTAAAAAAAAAAAAGAGGGAACACTTCCACAATAATTTTATGAGACAGCATTTTCCTGATAACAAAGCCAGACAAGGATACTATAAGAAAAATATAGGCCAATATTGTTTTAAATATAGATGTAAAAATCCTAAACAAAATACTAACAAACTGAATTCAACAGCACATTACAAGGATAATATACCATGAACAAGTGGGATTTATTTCCAGGACACAAGGAAAATCAATTAATGTAATACACTACATTAACAGAATGAAAAATAAAATTTATATGATCATTTCAAGAGATGTAGAAAAAGCATTTGACAAAATTAAACACACTTTCTCTCAACAAACTAGCTATGGAATGGATGTAGCTATAACATAATAAAGGTCACATATAAAAAGACCATAGTTGACATCATGAAAAACTGTGAAAAATGGGAAGGTTTTAACCTAAGAGCAATAAGACAAGGTTGCCCACTCTCAGCACTCCATTCAGTATACTACTAGAAGTTCTAGCAAGAGCAATTAGAAAACACAAAACAAAACAAATAAAAAGCATACAAGTCAGAAAGGCAGAAGTAAGGTTTCTGTTCACAGATGAATGATCTTATATGTAGAAAACTTATTAGAACTAATAAATGAATTCAGTCAAGTTGTAGGATACAAAATCAACATACAAAACCAGCTGTGCTATTATATACTAAGAAGGAGCAATATGAAAAAATAAATTAAGACAACAATCTCACTTATAACCCCACATAAAAATGGATAATATACTTAGGAGTTAACTGTAAACTTGTATACTGAAAATTACAAAACAATGATAAGAGAAATTGAGGAAAATAGAAACAAATGGAAGTATATTCCATGTTCATTGATTGGAACAATTAATATTGCTAAAATGTCCTTAGTACCCAAGTGATATACACAATCTCTATCAAAATCCCAATAACATTTTTCACAGATATAAAAATATCTTAATATTTACATGAAACAAACAAACAAACAAACAAAAAACACATACCAAATAGCCAAAACTTGAGAAAGAACAAAGCTGGAAATACCATGGGTTTGTATTTTTTCCAAAATATTACAAAGCAATGGGAATGAAAACATTATAGTACTAGCATAAAAAATAGACATATAGACCCATGATCAGAATACAATCCCAGATATAAACTCAGCCATGAATAGGCAATTGATCTGTGACAAAGAAAATATACAATGGAGAAAGAAAATGGTGTTCAACAAATGGTGCTGGGAAAACTGGGTATCCACATGCAAAAGTATGAATTTGAACATTATTTTAACCCCTACATAAATATAAGCTACAATGGATAAAAGACTTAAATATCTGAAACTATAAAAATCCTAGAAGAAAACAGAGAAAAATCTCCTGACATTGGTCTTAGCAATGATTTCTTAGATATGACATCAAAAGCACAAGCAACAAGAGAAAAAATAGACAAGTGGGACTATATCAAACTAGCAAGCTTCTGCACAACAAAAGGGACAATAAACAGAGTGAAAAACCAACCCCTAAAATGGAAGAAAATATTTGCAAACCATATGTCTGATAAGAGGTTAATATCCAAAGTATATACTGAGTGGCCAGATGATTATGTTCTCTGAATGCATAATAATCTGGCTACTCAGTGTATATATACATATATGTTATATAAATATATATATATGTATATATATATATATATATATATATATATATATATACACATATATATATATGGAGAGAGAGAGAGAGAGAGAGAGAGAGAGAGGCCCAGTGCATGAATTTATGCATGGGTGGGGTCAGGCCAGCCTGACAAAGGGGAGGAGACATGGATGGTTAGCTGGCCTACTTGCTGGTTGAACTCCTGGTTGAGGGGACAATTTGCATATTAGCCTTTTATTATATAAGATTATTATGTAGGATATACACTGAGTGGCCAGATTATTATACATTCATACATCATAATAATCTGGCCACTCAGTGTATATGGAAATCTAACAACTCAATAGCAAAAAACACACGCAAATGCACAAAAAACAAACATTTACTTTTAATCTATCTCTTTCTCTATTTCAAATGATTTGGGCAGTTTCTTTTGAATTGTACTGTAAACTATGATATTTCTGTGAAACATTGTTTCCTTATCAGAAGGAATTTCAGAAGGATAATGAATGCTTTCACCTGGCCAGAAGCTGAGAGTCTGTTGCATTATCAGTGTGCTAATATATAAAAGACAGTTCATTTGTTTGGTGTGTATAAAGTGCTTAGCATTTTAAGTTTATTTTCTAGATATAGAAAAAATGTAAAAAAATGGAAATAAAGAAAAAGTAAAAGAAACCAATAATTTAGAAAGTAATTATTTTTTTGAATACCTAAATCCAGTGGTCGGCAAACAGGGCTCACGAACCACATGTGGCTCTTTGTCCCCTTGAGTGTGGCTCTTCCACAAAATACCATGGCCTGGGTGAGTCTATCTTGAAGAAGTGGCATTAGAAGAAGTTTAAGTTTTAAAAAATTTGGCTCTCAAAAGAAATTTCAATCATTGTACTGTTGATATTTGGCTCAGTTGACTAATGTGTTTACCGACCACTGCCTTGTATAACTCAGTTTTTCTATATGTCTTCCAATTTTTAACTTAGAAGCCACTTTAATGAAGTGGATATTCCACCAGTTCACACAAACACTACTCTATCAAGGGCCATTTCCCCAGTGGAATATCACTACTGTGGTCTGAATGTGTGATATCAAAATGGGTATGTTGAAATTCTAATTCTGCAAGTGATAGCATTAGGAGGTCAAGCCTTTGGGAGGCTATTGGGTCACGAGGTTGGAGCCCTCATGAATAGGAGTAGTGTCCTTACATAAGAGGCTTCAGAGAGCTTTCTTGATGCTTCCACCATGTGAGAACACCATGAGAAGGTGCTGCCTCTGAATCAAGAGGTGGGTCCTCACCAGCCATCACACCAAATCTGCTGGCACTGTGATCTTACTCTTCCCAAGCTCAAGACCTGTGTGCAATAAATTTCTATTGTTTATAAGCCTCCGTGTCTGTGGTATTTTGTTATAACAGCCTGAATGGACAATTGCCTTGAAACATGGACAGAATTATAGTCATTCTCTATCCCAAGAATTGGCTCAGTGTTTGCTATAAAGTGCTTACATGCTAATGTTTTGTGATTAACTAAATGGTAGCTATATTGTGGAAACTGAAATCACATTATAGTATGAAAAGTGGAAATCTCCACTAAATATCAGCCTTGGAGACTACTGATTTACAAGACCACAGATGACACATTCTTAGGAGACTAAAAATATTAATTTCCCTTGTTCCATTTTTGCTTTTATAGGAGTCAAGAGTAAAGGTCTGAATACCCCTATATGGGATTTTGCAGGGTTAACCAAGAAATTATTATTATAATTGGTACTGTTACTTTATTTTATTTTTATTTTTTAATTACAGTTGATATTCAACATCATTCTATATTTGTTTCAGGTGCACAACATAGTTATTAGATGCTTATATAATTTAAAAGTGATTTTCCAAATAATTCTAGTACCCCCTGACACCATGATATGTACTTGTTACTGTCATTTTAGATGGTAGAAATTCCAATAAGCTCTTTCCTTTAACAATTATATATTTACTCTCAAACTTTCTTTTCTGAAAAAGAATAGAATTGCACATATTTTCCCATTTGTTTATTTGCATCTGTGAATTGCTTTCAGTGACAGGAATTAGAAAATCTGAACCAAGGTGATGATTTTTCTTACCTGTCTTCTCACCTAAAGTTAATCTTTAACTTGTACAGAGTCCAGACCATAGTATGTATGTTGGGAGGAGATGCTTGGTGATGAATACATCAGAAAAATATTTTTTGTGCCTACTTCCGCAAACAATCAAACTAAAAAAAAAAGTAGCTTGAACCAATATTAATGTAAGCTGGTAACTCATTTGGTTTTCAGAATTTTTATTATTTAGGAAAATAAGAAAAAATGGCTCTAAATTGGACTCATATTTCCTGTGATATGGAATAGCCTATGAATGATAGCTGAACTTTTCCCTTATGAGCATCCCTCCTATATAAAATATTTATAATTTCTTGAATTGATAGCTGTCAATGCTCATGATAGGCATTGTATAGTTTTCATAAATTTATATTTTTCTACTTTATTTTTAATAAATTTTTACTGAATGCATCCTATGGTAAAACATAATCCCAGGCATTGAAGGGATTTACTGTTATGATTATTACTGTGTTATTCTTAACTGTTACTAAGATTTTTAAAACATACTAAAGATAAGAAGGTTCTGAGTTGAGGTAGGTATAAAGAAAACAAGGCTCTAAGTTCTGAATTGGAAAGGCTCAAATTCTGAGTTTTAAGTTGGTGAGGATATAGTGTCTCTCAAGTCTAGTAGTCAAAAGAGGTTAAATTTAGGATTCTTTTAAAGACCCTATTCAGAAAAAGATAAATCTGCAAGGTAAGTCTTTTTTTTCCCCCCTATTGCCCTCCCCACTCCCCAGTACATGCCCTCATCCGTCCCCCCCACCCCCCACCTTTCCCCATTGCCCTGTATCCACTGGCTATGCCTACACACACGCATACAAGTCCTTAAGTTGATCTCCTATAGGCTCCTCCTCCCCAACTTCCCCTGCCTTTCCACTGTAGCATGACAGTCTGTTCATTGCTCTTTGCCTCTGCATCTGCTCCCCACCCTGATTCTTGTTTTTAAAAACATCTTGCCCCTGTAGGCTAGAAATAAACCCACCAGAGCAAAAGAAAAATGATTGAGTCCCAATTTCAATGTCTGATAGCTTTGAGTCCCAGTTTCAATGTCAGACAGTTCCTTATGTGTACATGTCATCAATGGTATCTGGATACTGGAGAGATGGTGGCGATGCCGGTCCAACCCTCTCTGGTTTGGTCCTGGGCATCCTGTAGCGATGCTCAGCTGCTGACTGCTCACATGGCAAGGCGTCGTCATCATCTTCCATCTGTGGACTGTTTCTCCTATTGCCTTCGTGGTTGGTGCAGACCTGTCAGTTCCTTTCTGTTGCAGGAGTCCACTTGGTCTTGGAGTTGTTTTCTGAAAGTACATAAACATATTCTCAACCAAGAGTTAATAAAGGAATCTTTTCTATAAAATTGACTTGGGGCCGAAACCGGTATGGCTCTGTGGATAGGGCGTTGGCCTGCAGACTGAAGGGTCCTGGGTTCGATTCCGGTCAAGGGCATGTACCTTGGTGGCAGGCACATCCCCAGTAGGGGGCGTACATGCTATTATCCTACTCCCCGCCCCTTCTTCTTTTTTTTAATTAATGGAGAATTGGGTAAAAATTTTTAATGCAATCTTGATAACTTTAAATTTTAACTTTTTGCACACAAATATGCCTGTTTTCTGTTCATTACATATTAAGCAAGTTTACCATGAGATGAGCTATCAACAGAAATTTTAATTAATACTTTAGAAACAGCTTTTTGTCCAGTACACTTAAATTTTCTTGGGTGTTCGTTTATTTCAGTTTGCCAATTTAAATTAATCTGAAAACGTGATAACTCTTTTATGTCAAATTTAATACTCTACCAACAATCTTAGATTACCCTGTATATATTAGTGGAAAGGTTTATTTGCATTGAGTAGGCACTGAGCATTCCTAGTACTAGGCTGAATTTAGATATAGGGCAGCTGCTGTCAGCATGTTTCTGTCTGTTACCTGGGTCCCGATCTGTGCTGAGCATGAGAAGCAAGGTAGCTCTGGGGGCAAGAGACCTCGCTCAGAAGGGGTCAAGGTTCAGACCCCTGCAAGGTTGGTGGAGGGGTGAGGGTCTGTGCCCTACCTCTGTTGATCCCCAGGTTTTCTCCTGATGCCCCCTCTGCAACTGTATCTGTCTGAGGTTGCTCCTTCCCTGAGGAATCTTACCCATCTCTGGCTAACCAGTCATCTTCAAGGGCCAAGTAGGGTGTTGTGAGGTTCAGTTCTGTCTCCATGGTAGCCTATGCCCCCATGGCCTCCACGCCCAGCACCTGCCTTGGGGATCCCCTCGCCTGCTGCGGGGGTGGGGGTGGGGGGGAAGGCACCGTTCACTTATCTTGGGGAATTCAGGTTCCAGGTTCCTTCTCCAGGGAGGGCCCAGCTTACACCATTTAGCAAGGGTAAGTCTTATTTGAAAGTTAACAAGGTTCCAAAACTAGACACTGCTTCTTTCTTTTTTATCTAATTAATAAAGCTAAGAGTATTTCATTATTTCATGTTCAGGTTTATTTTTAATGGATTTTTTAACAATGATTCTTAGTAGTGAATATCAAATTAATTGAGACCATTCTTTCATTTGCTCAGCTTTTGCTTTTTGGAAACTGAGCTGGTACCCTGACTACATGCAGAAATATGATGGGAGCTGAGATACAGGCCACCACAAATGACAATAGAACCTTTTCCAAGGGCAACAGACAGGCTTTACTTAGCATTCAGTTTTTGGAAGAATGCTCATTATTTCAACTAGATTAAAAGCTTACAGGAACCCAGGAAAGGCAGGGGAGGGTGGAAGGCAGGGGTGAGATCAACCAATGAACTTGTATATATATATATGCATAATCAATAGACACAGATAATAAAGAGTTGAAGGTCCAGCTGGGGGGCAGGGGCGGGCTATGAGAGTGTCAATAGTGGGAAAGGGGAACATATGTAATACTTTCAATAATAAAGAATAAAAAATAAAAAATAAATATAGCCCAAATATATAATTAAGGAAAGCCTAGGGAAAAGCATTTATAAATATGGTGGGTGAAAACAATGGATGACTTGTGACACCTGATCTAGTTGGTCTCTCTCTCTCTCTCTCCAAACAGAGTACAAATTAAATAAAAGACAGACTCCACATAGTGAACTATTTAACTTTCTGCATCATGCCACAGCTCCAACAATATTAAGCACTTGGGATACTCAGCATCTGAATAATGCAGCCTTTTATTATATAAAGTTTCCCTGTTAAATAGCAAAAATTACATTCCAGATTCTTCTTTATATCTTGAATATTTGCAGCAAAATATCCCCAGATTAGTATAATTAATCATATTTTGTAGATAAAGAAATGAGATACACAGTAAGAAGTATATTTATTTTAATATTTTAAAAATTTAGGAGATTAAAATGATTTTACTAGATTATTGTGCATACTAATATTTTTAAAAATTTACAAGCAATTTGTGTAAAACAACAGTAAAAATAAAAAGATTGTGTCTTGCCGAGACTGGTTTGGCTCAGTGGCTAGAGCCTCGGCCTGTGGACTGAAAGGTCCCAGGTTTGATTCCGGTCAGGGGCATGTACCTTGCTTGCAGGCACATCTCAAGTGTGGGGTGTGCAGGAGGTGGCTGATCGATGTCTCTCTCTCATCGATGTTTCTGACTTTCTATCCCTCTCCCCTCCTCTCTGTGAAAAATCAATAAAATACATTAAAAAGAAAAGATTGTGTCTTTGTTAGCTTTTCTTTATCAACAATGAGATTCTTAAAATAATTTATTATAATCACATATTGCTATTACATTTACCACTTTTATTATAAAGTTATTTTATGCTGTGAAAAGTTATATATGGTTTGCTTGAAGACAGAGTCAAAAAATTTGGTTGGGAGAAATAATAGTTTCCTCCTCCCTGCCTTGCCAGGGAGGAGGCGAGGCAGCCCTTCTGAGGTCGCAGTGAAACCTGGACCCTTAATAAATATCTTATATTTATTTATATAAAGCAAACATCTTTCACTACACTTTATCTGAAGTCATATTCTATTCTTTAATTGCTGAGGGAGAGAAAGAGAAGACTAAAATAGCTAAAATGAAGAATGAAAAATGAGATAATGCTACCAAATTTATAAAAAGAATCACAGTATAATACTGTGAACAAATACAGGCACCAAAAATTAGATGCTTAGATGAAATGGAAAAATTCTTAGGAAGATATAAAATATTGAGACTGACTCAAGAAACATAGTAATGTAAAAATTTCATAGAAAGAAAAGTTTAGGTACAAATTCAAACATTTAAAGAATTAATACCAATTATGTATAAACTCTTCTAAAAGCAGAAAAGTAGGAAAAACTTCTCAACTTATCCTATAAAGCCAATATTACCAATACTAAAATCAAAGATGTTATAATCACAAGGCAAACGAGACCAATATCTCTTATGAATCTATATATATAAAAGACTAATATGCTAAGTGTCCCTCCTACCATCAGACTATTAGCTATGACAAGCAGTAACCACCAGGAGGCAGACACTAAATGCAGGAGTTGCTGAGCCGCAGTGACTTGGCAGCAGTGGTTCTTGGTGACACATCCTAAAACAAGAGAGTCCAATTTCTCATAGGGCCACACAATTCCACCTTCCGCTGTAGGTTATGTTATACTGTCAGCCCCAAATCTGGTTTACTGCACACTCGAGTTTGTATTTCACACTCTATAAAATAGCAACTTTTCAGAGTGGTCTCTCACATTCCTGGAACTCCCAGAGGATCTCAGAGAACCAGTTTTGGCCCAATCCCTGCAGGCCAGGCTGAGGGACCCCACCTGCTGCAGAAACCCTGCTCATTCCGCAGACACCAGGGAGGGACCACAGGAGGTTGACTCCAGAGTGTATCCAGCCCATGTTGCCTACTCCCACTCCACTAGCCACCTTCTAATTAATTTCTTTTCAATGTGCACAAATCTGTGCACCAGGTCACTAGTATAGATATAAATATCTTCAATAAAATATTAGTAAATAGAAACTAGTAACATATAGCAAGTATTATGCACCTTTAGAAATTGGAATATTTTTCAGAAGTGCAAGATTGTCTTATCATTAGAAAATTTATGAAAGTGAAACCTCATTAAAGCAACAAAGGTGAAAACTACATGATGGTCACCATAAGACCCAAGATAAGTATTTGACAAAATTCAAGATCTTTTATTATAAAAACATTGAACAAAATAAGAATATAGAGAAATTTTCTCAACCTGATAAAAGATATGCATAAAAAGCTCACAGCTAACATCATACTTAATGTTAAAAAAAAGAAACCTAAATTATTTTCCCCTAAGGTCAAAAACATTATAAGGATGTCTACTCCTGCAATTTTCATTCAATATTCTACTGCAGGTTCTATCTAGGGCAATTAGATAATATCTATATATAAAAAAGCCTAAGCAATCATTACAATGGGACGACTGGAACGACCAGGACGACCAGAATAACTGGTCTCTATGATGTGTACTGACCACCAAAGGGAAGATGCTCATGCAGGAGATGCCCCCAGCTTGCAGACCCTGATCACCAATGGGGCCTGCTGGCCAACCTGCTGGTTCCAACCTCCGGCCAGCAGGCACACATTGCCCCATTGGGGCCAGGCCCCAGGGCTGGGATGGGGAACTAGGGGTGAGTGGCAATGGACGAAGCCCCTTTTCTAGGGAGGGCTGAAGCCTGGCTCCCTCCTCAGGGCTGGGGGCCAATCTCCTGGTCCCTCCCCCAGGCCAGCAGGTCTGATTGCCTGATCAGGTCTAGCCCCAGGCTGGAGGTGGGTAGCAGCAGACATAGGCTGTGAGGAGAGGAGGGGAAAGGTAGGGAACCTCAGAGTGACAGCGCATAGGTCGTGAGTGAAGGAGGACGGGGGGGAGGCAGGGAGGCAGGCAGATTGGGAACCTGATTGGCCCTGATCACCAGCCAGGACTAGGGACCCTACCCATGCATGAATTTCATGCACTGATCTTCTTGTAATGAAATAATAGGCATTCAGTTGAAAAGAAGTAAAAGTATTTCTATTGCAGATGATATAATCTTATACATAAAAATCATAAGGAATATCCTAAAATATTATTAAAAATAATAAATTCGTTCAACAAAGATGCAAGATCCATATCAATATAAAATGTACAAAAATCAAAAAACTCTGATGAGGACAAACTCACAGTCTGGAATTACAAAACATTTGAGGAAACAATTTGCCAGGAAAAGTCAACTGCAGACACTGCAAGTAGAAAAATTCAGGAGCAATTTCTATATTAGCAATAATAATTTTTAAAAATTAAGAAAATAATTACATTCATAATTACATCAAGAGAAAAATGCTTAGAAAATTTTAATAAAATAAATTAAAAACAGCCCTAGCTGGTTTGATTCAGTGGATAGAGCATCAGTCTGTGGACTGAAGGGTCCCAGGTTCAATTCTGGTCAAGGGCACATGCCTGGGTGGCAGGCTTAATCCCCATTAGGGGGCATGCGGGAGGCAGACAATCAATGATTCTCTCTCATCATTGATGTTTTCCCCTCTTTTTTCCTCTCCCTTTCTCTCTGAAATCAATAAAGATGTATTTTAAAAAAATAAATGCAAAACATATGCTCTGAAAACTATAAAACACTGTTGAAAGAAATAAAAGAAGATCCAAATATATGGAAAGACATCATGTTTTCAATAATTAATAATACTGTATTGTTAAATGTAAACTGATGTTCACATTTATTCAACATAACACTCATCAAAATACTAGATAGCTTCTTATCAATCGACAAGCTGATTCTAAAATTCATGTGGAAATTCAAGGGATCAAGAAAAGCCAAAATGATGTTGAAAAAGAACAATATTGGAATACACATATTTCCTGATCTAAAAGTTAACTAGAGAACTACAGCAATAAAGATAGTTAAGTACTTGCATAGATACAGATAGATTTATAGAATAGAATTGAGAGTATAGAAATAATGCATCACATTTAGAGTCACTTGATTTTTCACAAGAATTCAAATACGATTTAATGGGGAAAGAACAGTCTCTTGAATAAGTGATTCTGGGAAAAATGTATATCGATATACAAAAAATAAAGCTGGACCTTTTCCTCACACTATGGACACAAATTAACTTAAATGTTAATATTTTTAAATATACATGTTAAAACTATAAAACTCTTAAAAGAAAATTCAGGAGCAAATCTTTGTTATCTTGGAATAGGCAAAATCTTCTTAAATTTGACACCAAAAGCATAAACGACAAAAGAAACAATACATAAATTGGACTACTTAAAATGTAACCTTTTGTGCTCTAAAGGAAACTATCACATAAAAGAAAATACAATTCACAGAATGGAGAAAATATAAGCAAATTCTACATCTCATAAGATATAAGCCGAGACCGGTTTGGCTCAGTGGATAGAGTGGCGGCCTGTGGACTGAAAGGTCCCAGGTTCGATTCTGGTCGGGGGCATGTACCTTGCTTGTGGGCACATTTCCAGTGTGTGGCGTGCAGGAAGCGGCTGATCGATGTCTCTCTCTCATCGATGTTTCTGACTTTCTATCCCTCTCCTTCTCTCTCTATAGAAAATCAATAAAATATATTTTTAAAAAAGATATAAAAGACCTGTACCTAGAATTTATAAAGAAATTTTATATTTTATTAATAAAAAGACAAGCAATTTAATTTAAAAATAAGCATCTGAATAGACACACTTTCAAAGAAAATAAATGAAAAATCCTCAATATCATTAGCCATTATGGAAGTGTGAATCAAAGTCACAATGAGATACTACTTCACACCCACTCGGATGGCTAAAATAAATTTTAAAAAGACATATAACAAATGCTGACAAGAATGGAGAAAAATTGGAAACTCCATACAGTGCTGATGATAAAGTAAAATGATGCAGTCGCTTTGGAAAATAGGCAGTTCTTCAAAGAGTTAACCATATATTCAATTATCATCCAGCAATTTCCCTCCTAGCTACATACCCTAGAGAAATAAAAATATATGTCCTCACAAAAATCGGTACATAAATATTCATAATAGCATTATTTACATCAGGTCCAATATAAAAACAACACCAATGTCCATTAATCCATGAATGGATAGAGAAAATGTGGAAAGGCTATACAAGAAAATATTTCAGCCATAAAAAGGAATGCACTAATGATACATAATCTCTAAAATGGATGAAACTTCTGAACAGTATACAAAGTAAAATAAGTCAGTCACAAAAGACCACATATTAACTGATTTCATTTACATGAAATGTTAAGTTAGTTGAATCTGTAGTGACTAAATGTATATGGATGGTTGTCAAAAGCAAGAATGGGATGTTTGAGAAAACTGGGAAGTGACTGACAATAGTGAGCACAGGTTTTCTTTTTAGGATGATGATATGGTCTAAAATTTTTTGTGCTAATGGTTAAACAGCTCTGTATATGCTAAAAGCTTTCAACTATAAAGTGGGTTAATTGTATCATATGTGAATTATCTATCTGTCTATCTATCATCTATTATCACCTATCTATCAGACCCAATTAATAAATTCTTTAGTGGAATTTTGAAGAAACAAATGTTAATTTAGAACACCTGAAAAACCACTTTCCCAGCCTAGAAATTCCAGAATTCTCACAAATAAAACTCTGATGAAGACAAACTCACAGTCTGGAATTACAAAACATTTGAGGAAACAATTCACCAGGAAAAGTCAACAACAGACACCACAAAATGAACAAGATAACTTTTGGAGTACCATATATCTGAATAAAGTTTACTCTGGGAATGAAAAGTAGTCATCCTATATAATAAAAGGCTAATATGCAAATTGTCCCCTTAGGAGTTTGACTGCTTGCTATGACATGTACTGACCACCAGTGAGTGGCATGAAACAAAGGAAGGCCCTGGCCAGCAGCCAGCAACTGAAAAGGAAAGCCATAATTGGCCCTGATCACTGGCCCTGATCACTAGCCAGCCCTAGGAAATTCCTGTTGGTGCATGAATTTTGAGCATGGGGCCTTTAGTTTAAATATATTGATGAATTTGTTGAGTAAGAAATCAAACATAGTTGAACCCATATTTTATAAGTTGAGCAAACAAAATTAGTAAACACACTAGTATAGATCATTAGACAGATTTGGGTTAATGAGTGTTTATAGAGACTCTACATGGAAACTTTCTAAAACATATATTCTTTTCCAGCATACCTAGGAAATATATTAATAATATACATATTTTAAGCCAAAAGCAACTGGTAATTAAGCTGTATTAGTCACACAGTAGATACAGAACTATCTCTGGGCTCTGTGGCCAGAAAACAGTGTGTCATACTTGAACCCAGATAATCTCGCTCTAGAAAGATTGCCCTTAATCACCAGGTCATCCTATCTAATAAAAGAGTAATATGCAAATTGACCATACCTCTGCTACATCAACAGGTCACACCCACCAGGCACATCCACCATCCAATCAGAGTGAGTATGCAAATTAACCTAACCAAGATGGTTACCACCACAAAGAGAGCAGGAAAGAGACTTGGTGATGGAGGAAGCCAAGCTTTCCGCACACCTTAGTGGGCAGGCCTCCGTTTAAGGCAACAAAGTCTCAATGGCTGTGCAAGTAGAAGGCTTGGCTCCACTCTAGGCTACAAAGTTTCAATTTTAGAAGATAAATAAATCTCAGATACCAGGGCCTCTGCTTGGGTTGCCAGGGGGCATGGGTAGCCTGCAAACCACAGGCCCTTTGCCCAGGCCACCCCATGCCCCAAGAGAACCTCCACTCAGATCCAGGATACCCTTCAGGGCAAACCAGCTGGCTCTCACTCATGCAGCAGGCCTCTATTCTATCTAATAAGAGTTATACACAGGTTGACCATCACTCCAACACACAAGATGACTGCTCGCATGTGGTCACAAGATCCTGCCCCCATGTGTACAAAAGATGGTCACCACAAGATGGCCAGCAGGGGAGGGCAGTTGGCAGGGACCAGGCCCACAAAGTAGGACAGTTAGGGACAAACAGGTTGGCAGGGGAGCAGTTAGGCATAAATTAGGCTATCAAGGAAATGGTTAGGGGGTGATCAGGCTGGCAGGCAGAAGTGGTTAGGGACAATCAGGAAGACAGGCAGGTGAGCAGTTGGGACCCAGTAGTCCTGGATTGTGAGAGGGATGTCTGACTGCCTCAAGGGTCGCAAATTTGAGTTGGAGCAGGCTGGACTAAAGGACATCTCCTCCCTGCCTCCCTTGTGCATGAATTTTGTGCACCAGGCCTATAGTATTAAATAATAGAAGCTGTCTTAATTTGACAAACAGTGTCTGCCATTAACTTATACAAATATCATAATTGATAGTTAAATATTTATATAATCTCCTTAAAGTCATGCATATGACTAAATATCTACTTTGGTACTTTCTACTCAAATAACAGTATATGCTAATTAGGTCAAGATTGATAGTTGTGTTAATCAAAAATTCTATGTTCTAATATTTTCCTGTTTGTTCCATCAGTTCTTGAGAGAAATGAGTTAAAGTTTCTAACTGTAGCTGATTGTGGATCAGTGCATTTCTTCTTTCATTTCTATTAACTTTTTAAAATGGTATCAAACTAAGTTTTTATAGGACTGTCCTCTTTTTGTCTTTGGTCCATCCATTCTCCTAGACATTGTTGTTCCAAGAAAATTAAAAACTCATTAAAACTTTTAGAGGCATATCATTTACTTTAAGATATATCTACATCTACTATGTACATCACTTCCTATGCCCTCCCTTAATTTTCTATAAATTGGGAAGATATTATTTCTTTCTATATGTTGAAGCTATGGCTATATCATACTTTTACTGAAGGTAGTATTGGATTTAAAATTTTATTTTTCCTGGGTATAATAGAGTGTCAGTAAATGCAATATATTGAAAATGTCAATACTCAATATCATTATTACCAAGTCTATAATAATAAAATCCTAATATGCAAATCACTGAACAATGGAACAACTAGTTGCTATGATGTGCACTGACCACCAGGGGGGCAGACTCTCAATGCAGAAGCTGCCCTTGATGGCCAGTGTGCTCCCACAGGGGAAGCCGGACTCATGGCTGGAGAGCACAGCAGAGGTGGCGGAAGCCTCTTCTGCCTTCGCTGCAGGTGGGCAGTAAGGGTTAAGGAGTCCCAGACTGTGAGAGGGATGTCTAACTGCTGGCTTAGACCTGCTTCCATGGGCCTAAGCTGGCAGTCTGACATCCCCTGAGAGGTCCCAGACTGTGAGAGGGCACAGGCCAGGCTGAGGGACCTCCCCCGCAGTGAACGAAAGTTTGTGCACTAGGCCTCTAGTCTATATTTATAAAAGCCTAAGTGACCAGTCGACAGTCAAACTCTTAGACCAGACAACCAGTAGCTATGATGTGCACTGACCACCAGGGGGCAGATGTTTAACACAGCAGCAGAAACCATAGGCATGAAAACATGGAGCAGACTAATGAATCTCAGAGGGAAGGGGGAAAGACAAAGGGTGGCCTGCACCCTTTCACAATCTGGGAACCCTTAGGGGATGTTTGAGAGCCAGTTTCGCCTGATCCCCACAGGCCAGGCCAAGGGACCCCACTGGTGCATGAATTTGTTCACTCGGCCTCTATTAATCTTAATAAAATGTGCTTTAGAGTTACACTAATATGAATTTGAAAGCGTAAGTATTCTAAGAATAGACTAGAGCATCAGAGGATATTGCTGAGGTCCTACCTGTTCAAGATGCAGAAACTTTCTTCTTTGAGCTATTTCTACCATTGCTTTTGAGACAAATATATTCCAGAGAACCTGGGAAATTGAGACCTGGTATTTAATTTAGCACTTTAATGAGGGGCAAGAATGGTTTATGCAGAAGATCATTTAGACTTTATTCCCATTTTACTCAATTTATAAATTATATGTATGAATTCATATTCTTATGAAAGAATAGCATTCATGGATTTATTTTGCTGGTATACACTGTGTGATTCCTTATGGAGTCCAGGGAGCAGAGTGCTACAGTAGCATACCTGAAAGCATTCCATGAGGACCTGTCTACATGCTCTGGGAAGAAACTAAAGTTTTAATGATTAGAGTTACAATATATGCTTCTCATACCAGCAGTATACTATTTTGCTGAGTTGGGTCATCAGTGGAAGGCATGAATCAACCATCTTGGAACCAACTGTAGTCAGATCCTTTAATTAATGGCTGAGGAATCTCCTTTATCTTTTAAAAAGGGTAAAGTCTAATTGCGGTTCAAATTAAACAGACTAATGAAAGTGACCACAAAGCAATTGATCAAAACTAATGGGTGAGTAGTTTTGCTTTAGTTAAATAAACCTCCTGTTTGTTTAGCATAAATACCTTTAGGGGCTTAACTCAGGTTATCAATACTTCAGAACCTCTAGACTCTAGAGTCTAGAGGAAGAATAGCCAATTATTTTGGAGACTGTTTTTTAAAAGAAGAATTAAGGTTAAATAATTTAAAAATATGTCCTCTCACATTCATATTCAACTAACATTTATAACATTTCTAATCTGTTGTATGCCAGTGATATAAATGAATCATATAGCTCATGACAGTAGAAGGTAGAACAATGAAAATGAGAGCAGTTAATTTTGCCATCTTGAAATTTTTATTTTCAATGAATAATACTCTTCATGATTTTCCTTCAAAACTTCTTTTTAAAATTTTAACTTATTAACAATTTTATTTTTTATAATATGGATGATATGTTGACTGTTAAAAATGCTACAATCGATTATAATAAGCACTATTATTTAACTTATCTTATTATGTAAGGCAAGAACTCATTTGAAAGGCTAGGAAGTTCATAACATTGGGATTTGAATTAGTAGGATAATTTTTGTAGCTTCTCTTTCTTTCACATGCAAGTCCTTTCTTCATCTCTTATTGTCAATACCTCAACATAGAAGTTATAAGTAGTTGTAAATTATACATAGTTTTAAGAAAAGCCATTCAAAATTCACTCAAGCTCGGGTTCCTAACTAAATGACAGGTTGAGTTACAAATAACTTGCAATTTAATCTTATAATGTCAAGCCATCTTCAAAATAGTAACTTCTAGAAAGAATTAGTCCATCTTTCTTAAGAGTACTATAAAAAATTCTCAGAATTTTTTAATGACATTACATTTCTCTTCCCATTTTGTTTATTCCATCTTTCAAACTAAACATATCTAAATTGAGTATTGTACAATACAATAGAATACAAAAATTGCCACAGTTAAGAGTTGCATTTTATTTTTAGATGAACTCAGTAGCTCCACTTTTTTAAAAAAGATTAAAGGATTATAGATTATAGTTGGAGGAAAATAGTTACAAAAATATAAGAAAGAAATACAAAATTTAAAAAAATGATAATAAATAAAAATAAAAATGATTTTCGCTGCTGTGTTGAGATTGTTTACCACAAAACAAATTTTCACAGAATAAATTTATACTAGTTATAAGTATTTCCTAATAAAGGAGATGGTTAATCTTTTTAAATATTATTCTATCAAATCTTTGTTTCAAAGTGTTTGCTTTTATAAGACTTCTCCTGACAAATTCTGTGTATACTTTATAGTAGAATCAAATATCTATTGAAAATATGGTCATTTCCAGAAACACTTAGTGTTTGCTTTTTATAGTTATGTTTATTCTTATTACAAGAACTTTTCCTGATCCTGGCTTTAACATGTTTCTCCATGCCAAAGATAAAAATGTGTAATGTACTTCCATAAAATAAATTATTGCAGCAAATAATTTATACCAAATATTTACTGAGCCACCATATTTGCCTAACTTGTTGTGGGCACTTGAGATCTGTCAAAGAACAAAACAAGAATCCATGCCCATGGAGCATATATTCTAGAAGGGAAAAACAAATCGTATACTATATATGTGATTAATAAATAGCATACAGAATGTTATGGGTTTTATATTCCATAGAAAAAATAAAAAGTTGAAGAGGTTTGAGCAAAGGCAGGAGTGTGAGAGGCAGAGCAAGACGCGAGGGTGAATAAGGGAGATCAAGAAGGCCCTATTAAGAGGATAATATGTACGCAAAAATTTGAGGCCAGTGAGAAGGTGAGCCATGCAGCAGTCTGGAAAAAGAGCTTTCTAGGCAGAAGGAACAGTCACTACATAGACTGTTGTCTTTGAGGGATGCCAGTGTACCTAGATCAGAGTGAACAAGGAGGATCATAACAGCTGAGTTCAGAGAGACAAGGGAAGAGAGGCTGATCATACACAGTATGTAACATTGGTGCTCAAACTTCAGTGTAGACAACAGCCATCAGAAGGCTGGTTCAAGATATAGATTCCTAAGACTGACTACCAGAGATTTTCATCCAGAAGGTCTGCAATGAGGCATAGGATTCTGAATTTTAACCAGAACAACCATGCACTCCTGGGATTCTGATGCAGGTGCTTATTTCATACTTTAAGAACTACTTATAAGTCACTTAAAAACATTGACTTTTATTAGTAAAATGAGATTTATTGCAATCTTGAATAGACAAGTGCAGTGGCCTGATTTACATTTTAAAACAATGCTTTTGGCTGCTATGTTGAGATTAAATAATAGAGGGATAATGGCAATAGCAACTACTCCCTTTCAAAGCAATCCAGGACAGAGATAATGCTAGCTTGAATGAGAGTGAAAGAAGAGGAGCTTCTGGCTGTGGATTCTGGGTAATTTAAAGGGAGAGCCAAAAAATGTGGTAGCAATTTGTATTAGAGAGAGAGAGAAGAGCAAGAGTCAAGAATGATCCCAGGTCTTTTGCACTGAACAGATGAAAGTTTGTAATCAGCAGAGGTGTGGAAGGCTGCAAGTACAGCTTATCTACCTAATAAAAGAGTAACATGCTAATGGACCTTACCTTCACAATGCCCACCAGCCAATCAGGAGTGAGTATGAAAATTGACCCAACAAAGATGGTGGATTAATTTGCATACACAGGGGTCAAGCAGCCCAGAGCAGGGCTATTCACCGCTTGTGTCATCACCATGGTGATAATGCAGGCATTCTGCACCACCTCAGCAGCTCCAGGCCTACTGGGAAGTGTGGGAAGGTGGAAAGGCGGCTCCAGGCTGCAGTGGAAAGGTGGTTCTGGCCAGAGTGAAGGCAGTGCTAGCAGCCAGGAGAAGGAAGGCCCATTGTTGCACAAATCTTCATGTATTAGGCCTCTAGTTTGAAAGAAAATATCAGGAGTTTGATTTTGGAACCTGAGTATCCTTAAAACATACAAATGTGGAGTTAAATTAGCAACTGGATAATTTTGGAGTTTTCGAGAGAGGAACTTTTCTCATTATGGTATGAATACCACAAGTGTTCTAGATGTCAAGTAAGAAAGGCTTATCAAAGAAAATGGGTTTCTTTTAATATGATGGCAGTCTTGATTGTGAACCAACAGCAGTACTGTTTCCAGTATCCTATAAATCAGAGGGAGCAGAACAACTGTATTTGCAAATTATTGTGGGTGTCTATTCTAACTTGTCTGTGGAATATCTGAGAAACTGACACAGGCATTCTTCGAAGACAGAACTAACACAGGAATATGGTGGGCATGGCTCATAAAAGCTAAAAGGTGACTTCAAACCTACAGACACCTGTGACAAAACATTAGAACTAGTGACATACCATAGAACATCTGAGGCCTAGAGGAGACATTATGGTGAGACTCTTTGGAAAATTAGGACATTCAAAAGCAGTTGTGTATATGGAGAAATTTAGGACACTTCTCACAGCCCAGGCAAGACCCAAACCAAGAGATGTATAATCAAACTTTAAAAAGCCAATGACAAAGAGAATTTTAAGAATAGCAAGAAGCAATGCATCATTTACAAGGGGTCCTCAATAAGATTATCAGCTGCTTTCTCAAAAGGTACCTTGGAGACCAGAAGGCAGTGGGATGATATATTTAAGGGGATAAAAGACAGGAAAAAAACAGTTATCTGAGAATTCTATGTCCAGTAAAACTATCCTTTAAAACGGTGGAGAAATTAGTGTATTGTCAGGTTAACAAAAGGTGAGGGACCCCTGGCCAGATGACTCAGTTGGAGCTTTGTCCCATACACCGAAAGGTTACAGGTTCAATTCCCTATCAGGGTATGTATGGAAAGCAACCTATTAATGTTTTCCTCTCACACTGATGTTTCTTTCTCTTCCTTCTTCTCTCAAAAATCAATAATAACATATCCTCAGGTGAGGATTTAAAAATAAAGAAAAACAGTGAGGGAGTTACTTCCCACCAGGCTTGCCATATAAGAAATGCTAATGGAGGTTATTTAGGTTGAAATGAATTGATTCTGTACAGCAATAGATGAGTGGATAAAGAAGTCCTACGTTTACACAACGGAATATTACTTAGCCATACAAACAAATGAAAGCTTACCATTTGTGACAGCATGGATGGACCTAGAGTGTATTATACTAAGTGAAATAAGATAGTCAGAGAAAGACAAATATCATATGATTTCACATATATGTGGAATCTAAAAATCAAAAAAAAATCTGAAATAGACTCATAGGTATAAAACGGGCTAATAGTTGCTAGATGCAAGTGTGCTTGGGGTAAGGAGCTGAGTGAAAAGGGTGAAGCAATTAAAACGTCAAGTTGGTAGTTTCAAAATAGTCACAAAGATGTACAGTGCAGCACTGGGATTATAATCAATAATTTATAATACGCATAATGCCAGGTGGGTACTGGAAATACTATGTAAAGTATATGATTGTCTACCACTATGCTGTACACCTGAAACTAAAACAAATGAAATGTAAGCTCTAATTAAATAAAAGTGATAGAAAAAAACAGAGACATTATTAATTTACTAATCTTGCCAAAATAATGCTATTTAATAAAATGCTTTGATCTTAAAGAACAACAACACACAAATGGGACAAGTATTTCCTTAACAGTATTTACTTTAAATGTAAATAAATTAAACTCACCAATCAAAAGACAGAAATTAACATACTCTGTTTTTAAAAAATGATCCAACTATAGATTATCTATAAAATATTCACTTTAGATTCAAAATTAGTTTGAATAAGGTGAAGGTATGGCAAAAATTATTCCAGGAAAATAGTAACCAAAAGAGAGCTGGGGTAGCCAGGATAAAATCAGACAAAATGGACTTTAAATCTAAAATTTTCACAAGAGACAAAGAAGGACATTATATATTGACATAAAAAGTCAACTCATCAAGAATATATAACAATTATATGCACCAATAAAATAGAGACCTGAAAATAAACGAAGAAAAATGTTGAAAGAATTAATGAAGAAATATAGATAGTTTTGCAATAATAGTTGGAGACTTCAATGTCCTACTTTCAATAATGAAGTAAAATAAACAGAAGATTAATAAGGAGGTATAGAATTTGAACAATAGTATAAACCAGTTGGATCTACTGATATTAATAGAACATTCCACATAGCAACAGAAGAGTATACATTTTTCTGAAGTGCATATGAAATATTCTCCAGGATAGACCATATAGTAGGCCACAAAAGGGTCTTATTCAAGTTAAAAATTTGATATCATACAAAGTACCTTTCCAGATTCAAATTAAAAAATAGAAAGAAACAGGAATATTCACAAATATGTGGAAAGTAAACAATGCACTCTTAAAGAAACAATTAATCAAAGTAGAAATCATCAGAGAAATTAGATGACATCTTGAGACAAATAAATTAAAACACAACATATAAACATTTGTGGAAGGTGCAAAAGCAGTTATATGTGAAATTCAAAACTATAAATGCATGAATTCAAAAAGAGGAATGACCTCAAATCAACACCCCAACTTTATACCATAAGGAATCTTCAAAAGAAAAAGTACACTAAACACAAATTGGCAGAAGGAAGAAAACCTAGATGAAATGGGAAATTTTCTAGAAATGTGTGATGTACCAAATTTACTAAAAAAATAAATAGGAAATCCAAATAGACCTATAACTATTAAGAAGATTGAGACAGTAATAAGAAATTCCCAACAACAAAGACTTGGACCATATAATTTTATTGTTGAATTCAGCAAACACTTACAAAAGAATTAACACCAACCCTTATTACACTCTCCCAAAATATTAAAGAGGAGGGATCACTTCCTAACTTATTATATGAGGGCAGCATAGCCATGATACCAAAGGCAAAGACACTACAAGAGATATTCACCAATATCCATCATGATACTAATACTAAAACCTCAACAAAACTCCAGTAGAGAATTCAGGAGCATATCAAAAGAATTATACACCACAACCAAGTAAGATTTATTCTTGAAATGCAATGGTGGTTCAACATATAAAAATCAATCATTATAATACAACACATTAATAGAATAAAGTCACAAAACTACAGTCATCCCAATTTTTGAAGCAAATGAATTTTTTAAAAATCCAACACCTTTTCATGATAAAAACAACAAAACACTCTACATTCAATAAACCAAAAATAGAAAAGTAACTTCCTTAACATAATAAAGACCACATATGAAAAACTCACAGCTAACTTTATGTTCAATGGTAAAGACTTAATTGTCCCCTAAATATCAGGAACAAGATAAAGATCTCCAATTTGCCATATCTATTAATATAGTAGAGGAAGTTCTGATCAGGGCAATATGAAAAAAAATAATTAAAAAATGAAATAAAAGGAATTCAAATTAGAAAGGAAGACGTACAATTTATTTTTAATAGACATTGTGGTCTGACATGTAGAAACTTAAAGATTTCATAAATAAACCTTTAAAACTAATAAACAAACACGGCAAAGTTGTAGAGCACAAAATCAACTAACAAAAATCAGTTGTGTCTCTATATACTGTAAAGGGTAATTAAGAAAATAATTCCAGCTGAGACCGGTTTGACTCAGTGGACAGAGCATCGGCTTGCAGACTGAAAGGTCCCAGGTTCGATTCCGGTCGGGGGCATGTACCTTGCTTGCGGGCACATCTCCACTGTGGGGCGTGCAGGAGGCGGCTGATCGATGTCTCTCTCTCATCAATGTTTCTGACTTTCTATCTCTGTCCCTTTCTCTCTGTAAAAAATTAATAAAACATATTAAAAAGAAAAGAAAAGAATTCCATTTACCATACCATCAAAATAAATAACATACCTCCAGAGGTCAAGAGGTTGGGTACAGGATGAAGAAAATAAAGAAGATAAAATACATTGTGAATGGACTCTTATTACTCAACAAGTAGGTCTATAGGACAAAAAATATAGCCACATTTTGTAACCAGACAGGCTGCAGAAACTATTTCATGTGGAAATAGTAACAAAATTAAAATTCGCAGTAACTTTGTTAGTCAGAGAACTTTAAAATTTTATTATGGGAATCAGTGCTTTCCAACACATCATGTTTCTTTGGTTTTAATTTTCAAAGGTCTATACTTTGGAAGGTCATAAATAATAGTAAGAAGGAATGGAACAGCATTGATTCACTTTGAGACAGAGGAAAATTAATATAGAAACTATGGGCCTGTCTTCACTAATGAGGAACTGTTACAAAGAACAATATCGATTTTTTAAAATGTGTATACAATAAATGTCTTATTTATATATTATTGTATAAAGCTCATAGAGGCAATGGAAATCAGAAGGGAATGAATTTTTTTTTTGCGCACAATTTTAGTCTCTAAATTATGAGACCCCAAAATAAAACCATTGAATCAGCATCACAGGAAGTGACATGGGATGGGCAATAATCCCTTCCTCAGTAAAAGTAGTAAAGTTCTGCAGAAGCATTTACTTGGCAAATTGAGCCTTTTCTGGAAATATAATTGTCACATTATTTCAATTTTAAGAAATTCCTGAAATTGATACACATTTGCCTGGCTTGTTAGGCATCTGCTTTTGAAGTGAAGGTAACAATTAGATGCATAATCTTTCAATAATTTTTTTGCAAACTTTCTTAATTTCCAACCTGCAGGGTATACTTGTTGCTCTGCTGAATATCAAGGACACTTTGGCTAGTCTATCACCTCAATGCTCAATATTTTTATTTCCTTCTACTAAATATCTTCTTATACTTTTTCTTCCTTTCCCTAATGTACTCACAGCTTTGGTCTTTAAATGCAGGTAATTAATTCATTTTTCCACTAATTAAATAGCTTTATTTCCTTTCCTCTAATATACTTTCTTTTATGGTTCATAATTGCTACATTATAACAAGTCATTTTAATGATTTTATTCTCTTCTATATTTTTTCATGTGTGTTTATACCAATACTGGGCATTTTAGTATTTAATTTTTTAGGGACTACTTTTACCAATTAATATAAAAGGGATTCTTGAAACAGCTGGACTATGAATTCACATTTTTTTAGTGCTCTTGGTGCAAATAATACAACAAAATTTGGAGTGGTGTGAGTTTTATTTTATTTTATTTATTTTTTAAATCTAATTTATTGATTTCAGAAAGGAAGAGAGAGGGAGAGAGAGACAGAAACATTAATGATGAGAGAGGATGATTGATTGGCTGCCTCCTTCCCATCCCCTACTAGGAATGATCCCATAACTTGGACATGTGCCCTGACTGGGAATCGAACCATGACCTTCTGGTTCATAGGTTGATGCTCAACCACTGAGCAATACTGGCCAAGTGGGTGTGAATTTTAAAATGACTTTTGATATAAATGTAGCTGAAGACAGCTACTAATTAATAATTTTCTTTAAGAATAGTTGTTCTACTATCTCAAAGAAAAATTAATTCCTTGGGTGGGACAGTCACTGTAATTATATATCAGTTAGGATTGTAGCTACAACTAACAGAAATCCCAATAAACAGTCAAGCTTAGAATGCAGGAAAGAGTTAATTACCTCATATAACAAAAATGTCCAGAGGGAGGCCATCAAGGCTGATGCAACCATTTAGCAATGTCATTGACCCACACTCCTTCTATCTTTCCATTACTTAATGTGAGTCTTCATACCATGATTGTCAAGCGTGAGTCTCATTGTCACAATACAGGCAAAAACAAACAAGAAAAAACCAAACATAAAATCATGGAAGACCAAAGAGACAAAAAAAGCTTTCTCTTTGAGGGACAGGGGCTTTGGCTACATATCATCATCCAGAAATGCATCACCCATTATGCTTAGCTGAATTTGGGCTGGAAAAGTGAGTATTTTCACTTTCCAGACTCCTCCATCAATTAAGACAATAAAGAAGTGGCTTGCACACAGTTTTTGACTACTTAAGTAATAGTTCCCTTTAAATGGCAAGTCCACGAAAAACTAATGTTCCCTTCCATTTGCAGGGCTATTACATGGAAATTTCTGTCCAGATATAGACTACCTATTGTTGCTTACTCCCACATTGCTCTCTGCATTCAGGAGTGCCCATGTGTCTTGTTTTCATCAATGGAATGCAAGAAATGGTGAGTAGCACTTCCAGGCCAGTGTTTTGTGGGTGCATATTTATTTGTCTCCAAAATTGATATGTGGAAAACTAACCCATAATGTGATGGTATTTGGTGGGGACACTGAGAGGTGATTAGGTCATGGGAAAAGAAATTTAACAACCATAGGATCCAAATTTACAATAGGATCCAAAAGTATAAAATACTTAGAAATAAATTATCTAACTATAGTATAGGCAAGTCTTGAACACTAAAGAATTTAAAAGTGGAGAAATATGCCATATTAATGAATCAGAAAACTCAATATTATTAAGATGCTAATTATTTATATAAATTGATCAGCTACTTGCAAAATTTGTATAGAAATGAAAATGACTTATAATAGTGAAAGCAATATTGGGAAACTTAAACTGACAGTTATCTGAAGTATGTGTTAATTCTTTAAAGGCATAAAATAAATAAATAAAACATAACTGATTATCTAAAAACTTCCATTCATATATATCAATTTATTTTCAACAAAAAAATGCTATAGCAATTCAAATGGGAAATAAATATTTTTTCAATGAATTATTTTAAAACCACTGAATATCCATATGAAAACAAATGAATCTCTACCTCTATTTTACAATATACACAAAAATTAAATTGAGGTAACTCATAGCCTAAATGTAAAAATTAAAAGTATCAGACTTCTAAAAAAAATACAAAGGGGGTTATTTCCATAATCTTAGGTTAAACAAAAAAATATTTTTGGTTAGATACAAAGAGCACAAATGAAAACAAAAGAAATTGGTTAGTTGATAATTAATAAATTTAATATCAACAGAATTAAAACTTGAGATCTTCAAAAGACACTATTAAACATGAATAGTAGAATTATAGATTGGGGAACAATATTCTCAATGCATGGTATTGTATCCAAATTTTTGGTCCCGTGCATGAAATTTGTGCACAGAAGGTGGGGTGGGGAGAGGGAGTGTCCCTTAGCCCAGTCTTCACCCTCTCAAATATGGGACCCCTCTCACAATCCAGGACTGCTGGCTCCCAACGACTCACCTGCCTGTCTTCCTAATTGTCCCTAACTGCTTCTGCCTGACAGCCTGATCACCCCCTAACCACTCCCTTGCCAGCCTGATTGATGCCAAAACTGCTCCCATGCCAGCCCAATTGCCCCTAACTGTCTTTTCCTTCAGGCCTGGTCACCCCTAACTGTCCTCCCCTGCAGGCCTGGTCCCTCCCAACTGCCCTCTCCTGCTGGCCTGGTCACCCACAACTGCCCTTCGTTAGTGGCCTGATCCCTCCCAACTGTCCTCCCCTACTGGCCATCTTGTGGTGGCTATCTTGTGTCCACATGGAGGCAGCCATCTTTGACCACATGGAGGCAGAAATCTTGTGTGTTGGAGTGATGATCAATTTGCATATTACTCTTTTATTAGGTAGGATTAGGGAAGGATAAATTACTAGGACATATAATTCCTCACTCACTAGAATGACTGAACTGGAAATAATCCAAATGTTACTCAACATAATAAATAAGAAAATCTGGTTATTTCTACAATGGAATAGTATTTAGTGGTAAAAGTTAATGACCAATTAATACATGCAATTATATAAATGCACCTTTAAAACATTAAACAGAGTAAAATCAAAGGATATTAAAACTATATAATTCCACTTATGTGAAATTCTAGAATAGGCAAACCTAATCTACTGTGGTCAGAATATGAAAGGAGGTTGCTTATAGGTGAGGAATTGAAGAAAGGAATATGAGAGAACTTTCTGAGATGATAAAAATATTCTTTGTTATGAAATCAAGGTGGATATTCAACTTTATATATTTGAACTCAAGTTTTCTTCATTTAATGATACTTGCTTCAACATTAATGATGATATGGATGAAAAACTACAATGAGAAACATCTTTACCCAATTAATTGAAAAAAATCTGAAAGCTTGACAACATATGCTTCAGTTGAGGCACTGGATAACAGAAACTCATGTATATTGGTGCTGAGAATATAAATGCATATTGATATGATGCCCTATGGTGAAAAATTTGGAAATACGTACCTGGAAAGCAATCACACATATTTACCCTTTCACACAGTATTCCTACTTCTTATATTCTATTCCAAAGATATGTTGCAAAACACAAAATGATAAAGTTTATTCATTGTGCATTATTTTGAACAGTAAAAAAATAGATGCAGCCTAAGTCTACTGTTGTAAATCATAATTGATTTATACAACAACACTATGAAAACTCTTCTTGGCCTTTCCTCAAAAAAAGGGAACTATTAATCTGAATAATAGAACAAAGGGGAGGGAAATAACCAAACTTTAGTGATAGCTGAGAAAAGAATGGATGTTATGCTAAGCAAACACTCTATGTTCCTTTATAACAAAACTTTTTTAAAAAAAATTAAGGAATGTTTTCAAACTATATTGAAAAAATATAAGTTTAAAGTTTTCATTATTACAAATAAGTGAACTAAAGGGATAATTCAAGATCTAAAGGAAAAAAAATACATTCACCATTATATTATGAGAAAAAATAAAAGTAATAACAAAAAAGATAAAACAGCTATTTTATATGTAAGTCTAGGGGCTACTCTAAAAATTAGTGAAACATCTATTGCAAGTCTAAAAGAGAACAAAGCCAATAGGCTGAGAGAACAAGTATAGAGAGAATTAAAACCATAAGAGAATAATATTTATGAGAGTGGTGGATATATTAAAAAATCTCAATAAATTATTTGATTTTCAAAAAATGTAAGGTCATCAAAATTTTATTCAAGAAATTAAAAACTTGAATAAATTTAAAATTCTTCAAAGAATGTCCTCTAAAATGCAGTCTTTTCAGTTAGTATAGTCAATGATTTCTTTCAAATTAAACTTGTAGTTTTAAGAAACAGAGTGCAAAGAATAAGATAAAACTATTCATAACCCAACTTACCACAGAAAAGAAACTATGCTAATTTAATTTATCAATGTGGAGGTTAAAATCCCAAATAACACAAGATGCTGAAATCCTGCCATAATGTTTATTACAGAATAGGGTTTATCCTAGAATTATAAGTATAACCTTTTTCTTCTTATTATATTTTCTCCTGTGTTCCTCAAAAAATCCCCATGGAATATATTGGTGAAAGAAGCACTAGAATTTTAAAAAATCACTCAACAGGCAGTTCTCTCTAGGCCATGAAATCTGGTAGAAAGGATTGCAGCTGTAAGAGATTGGGATCGGAGATCTTTGAAGCAGCTCAATCTAGAGGCAGACCCTAATCAAAGAAGCAAAGTGAGTCTGAATAAGCAACAAAATAGGTATAGTCAACATATCCTGAAGAATTTTTCAAAATGCAGATATCTCTAATTATACAGTAATAAAAGTAAAAACATCAAGAAACTCACTAAGGAGCTATTTGATATGGAATCCAAAATTTCTCAAAAACATTTGATCAGAGGCCTAACCCGAACTATTTATTTAGTTATGATCCTATAGCCTACTCCCAGACCTGTTTTAGTTCACAAATGCAGGAGGCTCACCACACTTCCTGACGGATTCTCTTATCCAGTACAAGGTACAGTATGAAAATTCCTGCTAGCCTTTCTAAAGCAATGTGAAATAATTAACTTTCACAGTAATACCTGGGGAAAGCAAAAAAGCAAGAGTCGGTAATGAGTGGAGTCAGATTAGTGGATACTTATACTCACTTAACCAACACTATTTTCTTTGGATTCATAAATGCATGACAGCCAATTCTATAACTGTCAGAATTTATTCCATTATCGGAATAGGAATAAATGACATTTCAGGTAAAAAATGGATTGTGGAGAGTGGCTATAGCATTTGGACAGGTTCAAGCTTTGGACTAATGAGAGGGCACAATCCTCTTGTGGCAAAGCCACGTGCAGGTCTCAGCTTGGAGAACAAAGCCTCCTGGCACAATTATAGCCTCAGGCAATGGTTGTAAATTTGATGTTGTGGTCTGAACCTGTGGTCCCAGGTGGCTAAGTGATATGGGTTGTGGGAGGTGCAGCAAGTGCTGCCAAAACAAAGCTTATTCTCAGTTGCATGTAATTAAGTAGATAGGAATCTTGTGAGAACATTGTAAATATCTTGACCACGCCCTTGCTTTACCTCGTGGTATCTGACTATAATATAAAGACTCAGCTTGGAGGCTGTAGCACTGTCTCTCCACCTGAGACAGTGTCCCACACGGCCCCAACTGTATTCTCTTATCTCTCTTCTTTAATCCTTCACTGCCCCTCCTCAGGTTCATCCCTGGGCATGCTGGATGCAGTTTCATGCAGTTTTTGGAGAAGACTATTTTTAGGAGGCCTAATACAACCCAAGTTATATAATGAATATTATTCAAGTTCTTTCATAAATAGGTGGGATGGATGCCATGAAAAACTGAAAGAATTCCCACACTGACTGCATGACTCATAGAATAAGGGATATTGTGATACAAATAATAGTAAACCTATACATCTAAATAAGATTAGTATGTTTTATTAAGACATAAAAACTGTTATATTTTAAAAATAATATTTATAAAGACACCATAGAAACCATGTTAGTTATTTAAAATTCCACAAAAGAAGAGCCCTTATTATTTGGGTTGATTAATTGCTAACCATTTATTGCTCTGGAGGCATTTAATGAAGATGAGGTTTGGTAAGAATACACTTGGCCTAGGAAAAAGCACCCAAATGTTGAAGAGAGAAACCAGTAGACTTTTGACAGATATGATGGATTAGAAACTGAAAGATTTCCAAACAAATTACAAGTTTTCACTATGAGATGTTAGCTAGGTTCTTTGTGCAACATAGTAAGGAGCAGCCAAGAAATGTATACATGGCAAAGTAAAATCCCCTTCCTGTACAGAATACAAGTCATGCTGTAGGTGGAAAGCCTGACATAAATACGGAGCCTTTTCACAAGAAACTTGCCAGATTTTGAAACTGTTTGGAATAGAGTTAAAATGCTAAGTTCAAATATTCTAAAGAACAGAATTGCTTCTTATGTAAATTTTAAGGCTGAGAAAATGAGGTTAACACTGCTTAATCAAAAGCCAAAAAGACCAAATCTGAGGAACAGAGATGAACCAGAATTGGACTTAGTTTTACTAAACACAACAGAAGACAGGATGAGTAACTGTGAAGATGAGTTAATTTAAAATGTGCAAAACACAAAAAGTAGAAAAAATAGAAATATATATGTATCATATTTATATATGAGATAATTATTTTAAAAAATCGAAAAAATGATGAAATATATAAACTCACAAATCAAAAGGCTGCAGAAACAGAGAAGGATCAATAAAAAGAAAATCATACCATGATCAAACTACTGAAACGAAATCCCAGTCTAAAACAACTAGATAATAAAAGAGATATCTTCAATAGAGTTGCAATGGAAATGTTAAACTGCATTCACAGCAGAAACTATAGAAGCCAGAAGACTTTGGAACAATATATTTTAACTTTATTTTTTATTGCTGACACTAACACAGATGCCCCCATTTTCTCTTCTCAGTCCACCTTCACCCAGCCTTTTTTTATCCACTCATTTACCGATGGGTACTTGGTACATTCCCAGATCTTGGTTATACTATTTAATAAAAAACAAATATGTAAACTGACCATCACTCCAACACACAAGATGGCTTCCCCCATGTGGACACAAGATGGGTGCCACAAGATGGCCAACAGAGGAGGGCAGTTAGGGATGACCAGGCCTGCAGAGGAGGGAAGCTGGGGACAACCTGGCCTGCAGGGAAGGGCAGTTGGGGGGACCCAGGCCTGCAGGGAAGAGCAGTTAGGGGTGACCAGGCCTGCAGGGGAGGGCAGTTAGGGGTGACCAGGCCCACAGGAGAGGGCAGTTAGGGGCAATCAGATTGGGAGGGGAGCAGTTAGGCATCAATCAGGCTGGCAGGGGAGTGGTTAGGGGGTGATAAGGCTGACAGGCAGAAGCAGTTAGGGGCAATCAAGAAGGCAGGCAGGTAGCAGTCCTGGATTGTGAGAGGGATGTCTGACTGCCCATTTAGGTCGGACATCCCTCAAGGGGTCCCAGATTGGAGAGGTTACAGGGTGGGCTGAGGGACACCTCCCCACCATGCACGAATTTTGTGCACGAGGCCTCTGGCTATAAATAATACTGCTATAAACATTGACGTGCATATATCCTTTCTGATATGTCTTTCACCAGAAGTGGGATTGCTTAGTCAAAAAGCAGTCATATTCTTAATTTTTTGAGGAAACTTCATACTGTTTTTGACAGTGACTGCACCAGTCTGCATTTCCACTAACAGTGTACCAGGATTGTGTTTCTGCTCATTCTCACCATTGCTTGCTCTTTGTTGATTCATTGATGGTGCCCATTCTGACAAGTGTGAGGTAATATCTCATTATGATTTTCATTTTAATTAGTCTGATGATTAGTGATGTTGAGCATGTTTTCTATGCTTCTGACCATCTGTATGTTCTCTTTGGAGAAATATCTATTTAGGTCCTGTACTCATTTATTTTTTAAATCAGATTTTTGCTCTTTCTGGTGTTGAGTAGTGTAAAGACTTTAAATATTTTGGGAATGAACCCCTTATCAGATGTACCACTTGTAAATATGTTCTACAATGCAGTGAGTTCCATTTTCATTCTGTTGATTGTTTATTTTGCTGTGCAGAAGCTTTTCAGTTAAATATAGTTCCATTTGTTTATTTGTCCTTTGTTTCTCTTATCCCAGTATTACAGAAACTCAAAGAAATACCAAGCATGCTTCCAAGAGAAAGTGAGGGATCCCATTTATTAACATTAGTGGACTCTGGAAATAATTTCCAAATCAAAGTGAAGAAACATGTAGAGAGCCTATCTATCTATATATATCCCTCTGGGGTCTTTGTCATTCAGATATGTCCCTGCCCCCTCCGTGGCCCCAGGTGTTAGGCCACATCTAATGGTCTGTCCTGGCACTAGTATTACCCCCCTACCCCAGGGTAGTGCATTGTTCAGAGTTCCATGGCCTCTGCATTTAGATAAGAAGTTCTGCAAGACCAGTTTCCTCCTCACCCCCGCCCCCTGCCCTCCGTCCTTTAGTCTTGTGTAGCAATGAATCCACAGAGAGTGATTCTGGTATCCAGGTGTTTAGTCCTGCAACCTTGAGAGTGGTGGATGGTCAGGATGATGGTATGTGGTCCCCTCCAGGTAGCAGTCAGTCCTTTAGTGGTAATTAGCAAAACAGAGCCACCAGTTGGAAGGAATGGATGGGATCAGAAGTTGGTATAGGCAGAACGTCTCAGACGTGCTTCTGACTTGCTTTCTGGGTAGAATGTAAAGCCTGTAAGAACTTGAGTAAACATTAGGTATGGATTCAGCCTTTACCCACCAGAATCTGTAGAGGCCCCACTGGTTTCCAAGGCAGCTTTCCAGGCTGCTTCATCCCTCTTGCCTCTGTGGAGTCCCCATACCCTGCAACAACACTCTGCACATGAGCTGTTGCAATCACATTCCTGCCATCAACACAAATTGTCATTGATTCTTCTCTTGCTCACCAGAGAGCCTGAATAAGAGCAATGAACTCAGCCTTCTGTATCGAAGTCCTGCGAGAGAGCGCCTGAGATCAGATAGTTTGGTCCAAAGCAACCACCACCATCCCTGCATATCTGATTCCTTCCTGGACAGAACTGCTCCAGTCCATGGATAGTATATCATCTGGCGATGCCAATGGGGTGTCAGTGAGACCTAGGTGGGGTGTCTTTACAAAGTCTTTGACCTCTAAACAGTTATATAGGGGTTCCTCAGGGTCACCATCAGGAAGGAGACTGGTAGCAGAAGAGCCTAAAACTAGATGACTCAAGCATTTAACATCCGTGCTCCGGTGTGCTCCTGAGCAAAGCCTCAACTGCATAGCTGTGCCTACTACTGCCCCGATGCAATAGGGTTGAGTGTCTTGGACAAAGAGGCTACTGGTCTTTTCCTAGGCCCAAGACTTTGGGCAAGGACCCATTTGGCTACGCTCCTTGTCTCATATACACATCTGTTAGTGCCAGTTGGCCCATCATCCTTGCTCTGCTCATGTCTGTCTTACTGCTTAATATATGACCTCAAGAATCCTGGCTCTGAATTCTTTCGGGGAAAATGGACATTGAAATTCTCTTCTGTAATTACTTTCATGCTGAGATGGATCAGAAGTTTCTCTCAGAGCTAAGAGATCCTTGCTATCTGTCAGAGGGACAACAAGGCCTGGGCACAGAAGAAGGTGGGCTTGTGACATGGCAGATACAAACTGTAGCAATTAGAATAGTAAGAATCACAACATCCATGTCTCTCTGGAGCCATGTCCATGATGACATCTAAGTCTATTATACAGTTTTCTGCAGGCCACTGTCAGGGATGGGTGTGTTGGTTATTTCCTTTTTTCAGCCACAAACACAGTCTGTCCAATTCCCCAAAATGTATTCTGGCATGGGAGAAAGTTGTACATGGGTAGCTTAACCCTTATACAACTGGGAGTGGACCTCAACCTAGAAAACGGCTGTCTACAAGTTTAATAAGCAGCCTTTGGTCCACCCAACCCAACGGGGTCTCAGCCGGTCCCTCAGTCAGACTTTTCCTCTCTTAGAGAATCTCAAAGTCCTGAAGGCTCCCTCCCAAATCCAGGAAGAGCGCCTTTCCTTTCCCCTTTTGTTAACCCTGTTTACTAGTTTCAGGGTCCTGCTATAAGCTGCGAGTCCAAAACAGCCAGAGTTGCAGTTAGAAACAGCCCTGCCTATTACAAAGCGCTCCTGTGGCAGTGGGTTGGGTATCAGGCCCCTGCCTTCGTACCCATCCCCTGTGGTAGAGCAGCAATCAAGCCTCTCCCAAGGGAGTGCGGTGGAAGGGGATATCAGCCTCTCCTCTACTAGCAGCAACAGTTACCAAACCTTTTCAGTACATTTGACCAGCTTCATTCTTGGCCACTTTCACAGATTCCAGAGCCCGTTGTCTTCTTTTAACCAGCAAGCCAAATGGCACTGGCCTGTATTATTGCCTATTGTGAGTTAGGGGAAGACAATTCCTACGGAGGGGGGAGGGGAGAAATAGAAACAGCAGCAGTTTCAGAGGAAACTATGCACCATCACCTTAGTAACCCTCCCTCCCAAGGATGGGGTCTGACTAGTGGAGGAAAATGACTTTTAGTCAGCCTGGAAAAAAAAGCAGAGGATGAAAAGGGTGCAGGAAAATTTTATTAAAAGCCCGGAAGGTCTCTTGAAAGAAAAAATCCTTAATTCAGCACAGACAGGGGTCAGGGCCCATAAAATCTCTCTGCCCTGCTGAGCTGTAAGCCCAGTCCCTGAAACTCCCAGTCAGACAAGGAAAGCCACAAATACCTTTAAATCTACCCCACAATTTCAAAATTTCATCCTAACGCAGCAAAATCACAGAGCAAACCAAAGTCCCTAGTACACAAACATAGACAGAAATTTTTACTAAGTGGGCTTATTCCTCCCATGATAAAGAGCAAACATCTCTGAGAAAACTAACTCAACAGCACTGCTTAAGACTTTTGCAGACCATCATGGGTTCAGCCTTCAGCAAATCAAACATTTTAACAAGATGTGCAAACAGAAAATCAAAGTAGCTTTTGCTTTCACACAGACCAGTTAATCACCAGATAATTATGCCAAGACAAGCAAACATCCGTACTCACACTCTCTCAGACTAGCCCAGACTGGAGTTGAGCAGATAATGCCCAACTCCCCAGATGGGCATGGGGACACTCCTGGCACCCATGCCCCCCTCTCGGTAGCAAATTGGTTAGTCCCACACACAAACAAACAGAAGAGTGAACCCATAATTCCTTAATCGAATTTGAATTCACTCACCTCTGGGGTCCTGATTTCTGATTTACCTGATAAAGTCCTATGACTTCCGGGAAGGTGATCAAGCTCCCCCTTCTACTCACTTGGGAGTGGGCCTGAATGACTGGGGTCCCTACCTTACAGATTCTGTTGACAGGTCCAGAGGTGTCCGTCCACTTTGTCCAGACACTGGCAGGGTCCTGGGCTGAGGTCTGGGAGCACCTGGAGTCTCCCCACCCCCACTTCACTTCTACTAAAATAAGCAGTGTAGGCCTATCCTGTGCCTCTGGGCCCCAAATCCTGTCCACTCACTGGAGGCTAAAAAAAGCGAAAACTCATTTAGCTTCCCAGTCAGAGGGAACCATATGTTACAGAAGATCAAAGAAATACCAAGTATGCTTCCAAGAGAAAGGGAGGGACCTCATTTATTAACAATAGTGGACTCTAGGAATAATTTCCAAACCAGAGTAAAGAAACATGCAGAGAGCCTGTCTATATGTATCCTGCTGGAGTCTTTGTCATGCAGATATGCCCCTGACCCCTTCCTGGCCCTGCAAGAAGGCCCCCAGGTATCAGGCCACATCTGATGGTCCATCTTGGCACCAGCATAGCAACCCTCCCCCTTCTCCCCATCCCCCCGCCCCTCAGGGCAGTGCATTGTTCACAATTCCCTGGCCTCTGCATTTAGATAAGTTCTGCAAGACCAGCTTCCTCCTCACTAGGAAGTTTATCTGCCACAATACAGCTATGAGAGATCTTACAGATTTTACTGCCTATAATTTCTTTTAGGATTTTTATGGTTTCACTGTTTACATTTAAGTCTTTTATCCATTTGAATTTATTCTTATGTATGGTATAAGTGGTAGTCTAGTTTCATTTTTCTTGCATGTACCTTTAAAAAAGTCACTTGATGAAATTCATACCCATTATGGTAAAAATTCTCATAGAGGGAACATACCCCAACATAATAAAGGCCATATGTAAGAAACCACAGCCAACATCACACTCAATTGGCAAACTCTAAAAGTGTTTCCCTAAAATCAGTAACAAGACAAGAACATCTGCTTTTACTACTCTTATTCAACATAGTCCTGGAAGTCCTAGCCACAGTTATCAGACTAAAAGAATAAATAAATGCATCCAAATTGGAAAGGAGGAAATAAAACTGGAATTTTTCACAGAAGATATTATATTAGCCATAGAAAACCCCTAAAGACTCCACCAAAAATTACTAGATCTAATAAATGAATTTGGCAAAGTAGCAGAATACAGAATTAATATTAGAAATCATTGGCATTTTCATACGTCAATAATAAACAATCAAAAACAGAAACCAAGGAAACAATCCCATTTACTATTGCATCCAAAAAATAAGGTACTTAGGAATAAATTTAACCAAGGATGTCAAAGAACTGTAGTTAGAAAACTATAAGGCATTGAACAAAGAAACTGAGGAAGACACCAAATAAGTGGAAGCATATATCCTGTTCAATAATTAGAAGGAAAAAATTAACATAATTAAAATGTCGATACAATTCAAAATAATCTATAGATTCAGCAAATTTCTTATTAAAGTACGAAAAGCATATTTCACAAATCTACAACAAATATTCCAAAAATTATGTGGAACCAAAAAATACTCTTAATAGCCTCAGCAATCTTGAGAGTGAATAACAGTTTCATAATACCTGATATCAAACTATGCTCCAAAGTCATTGTAATCAAAACAGCCTGGTACTGGCAGGAGAACAGGCATATAAATACAAGAGGATAGACAGCCCAGAAATAAACCCACATCTCTATGGTCAGTGAATATTTGACAAAAAGGGTCAAGAGCATACAATAGAGTAAAGGAATTCTCTCCCATAAATTAAGTTGTGAAAAACAACAATAAACAAACACAAAACATAAATGTTGTTGCAAAAATAGGACAATATCTTTAAATAGCAAAAGGTATATGTTCACCCAGAATTTTATACCCACTGAAATATGCTTCAAAAATGAAAATGGAACAAAGCTATTCTGAGACCAAAAGAATGGATTAGGCTTTATTTCTAGCAGACTCTCACTATAAGATATACTTAGAGAAATTCTTCAAGTTAAGAGTAAATAGTCCCAGATGACAGTACAAACTGAAGAATCAGAGAAGTGAGTGCAACACTTGGTGTGTTTCTTTTTTTTAATACATATTATTGATTTGTTACAGAGAGGAAGGAAGAGGGATAGAGAGTTAGAAATGTCAGTGGGAGAGAAACATCGATCAGGTGCCTCTTGCACACCTCCTACTGGGGATGTGCTCGCAACCAATGTACATGCCCTTGACCAGAATTGAACCTGGGATCCTTCAGTTCGCAGGCCAATGCTCTATCCACTGAGTCAAATCGGTTAGGGTTTGGTGCCCTTTTTAATGTAAGATATTTGCTGATATGAGAGCAACAGCTGAGAGGCTAAAAAGCTTAGATTGAAAATTGTGCTTGTATTGTATATAAATGACCATAGCAGTAATGGCTTCAGGCTTTCAATGGGGCCTAAAAGGCAATATCTAAATGTAAAGATAAATTTAAAATAGATTCTCCCCAAAAAAGAAACAAACAAAAAAGCAACAACAACAACAAACTAAAACCAGCTTTTGGAATCAAGTGAATTCTTATTTGCTTTAAAGTGATCTGCATATATACTAAATACCTATTAGAAACAAACCTACATTCTCCTCAAAGAAATATATCATTTCCAAAGTCTCAAATCATATTTTTAAGTTTCATTAATAATCCCTGGATCAGAGAAAGAAAAAAAAAAACAAAAGAAAAACTGAAGAAAAATTAGAAGAAAAACATTTAATAAAAATATATTCATAGGAAATTCAAATATTAGTGAAATCAAGCAGTTTTTAAAATAGCTATGAATTTCAACAGGATTGAAAACTTCAAAAATAGCATTATGAAATTTCTGCAACAGAACAATATAACAAATTACGAACTAAATAGGTGAAATTAGTAATAGATTAGACATAGCCAAAACAAATTTGGTGGTTATCTTAGTAACAAATTAATTTATAGAAAACTTATTTCTTTGTGAAATATTAAAGAATAATATTAAAGAACACAGGGAATGACCACTCTGGCCAAGCCCTAGCTGCACCATATTATAAGACCATAGAATTCTACCCTTAGAGAATGACATATGTAAACCTGATAGACACCTTCTGATTGACCCACTGTGATTGATAACCAGCTTGTACTCTGATTAACACTTGTGTGATGACATATACTACTGATAGCCACCTGGACTGCCATAGGCCAGCATAGGCTTAAAAACAGGTCCCTGACTTCAGACATCGATTCCTCTTGATCCAGGCCCCAAGCTGCCTTGCTCCATGCCAGATGTCAGAAGAACAGTCGAACCTCCCCCCATGAGACTTTGGTCGCCCTCCTCCTGCTGACTCAACATAACCAGATGGCCATCCATCCAAAGATGAATCGGCTGCTGCTGGCAGAGGAAGCCACTCTTCTCTGTGGACCCTGTTAAGCCTGAACCAATGGCACCAGGAACCTTGTAATACAGTGTGCTGTGTGATTTGCTACAACATATTTTTATGTGGTATAATTCCTTCGGCAGTATTAACTATATTAATATAAGGTCAGATGATGATGCTTACCCTCAGTTCTGCTTGCTTAGAGTAGTCTCTTCTCTGGCAACTACTTAACGTCTGAACACCTGCACGGTTAAGTTTATCTCAAAGGATGCCTTGGATAACACCCCATATACTCTACTCGGACAGTGGTTTATATTATAAGTGAGAAGAAACTATCCAAGCTGAAAAAGAGACACAAAGTAATAAAAATAAAGAACATAGGAAATATATGGCAAAAATTTTTAAACATACCTGAAAGCATAGTCCTAGAAATGGGAAGTAACTGAATAGGAAATAATATTTGAAGAGATAATGGCCAAGAATATTACAAAACTGACAAAAGATATCCATAAGACCACTAAAAATTACAAATGGAATAAAACAAAAATAATACTTATCACATCAACATGTCAAAAACAAAAGACATAGAGCTTGGGCCAGGTGCTCAGTTAGTTGGAGCATTGCAGCATACACCAAAATGTTACACGTTTCATTCCCAGTCAGGGCACATACTTAGATAGTGAGTTCTATTCCAGGTTGGAGGATGTATAGGAGGAAACCAATCAGTGCTTCTCTCTCACTCTCTCTATTTCTCTCTCTCTCTCCCCTTTCCTCTCTCTCTAATAAAATAAATAAAAACATATCCTCAAATGAGGATTTTTTAAAAGATATGGAGAAAACCTTAATATTTTCCAGAAAAAAATACATAACATCTTCAAAAGATAAAAAATGAGAGAGATAGCTGACTTCTCAAAGAAGCAGTCAAAAATTGTATGTTTGCAAGGACTGCTATGACAAAGTATCATGGATTAAGTGGCTTATACAGAACTTTATTTTCTCATAGTTTTGAAGAACAGAAATATGAGATCAAGATATCAGCAAGGTTGATTCCTTTGGAGGCCTTTCTCCTTAGCTTCTAGATGACTGTCTTCTCTAAACTTCATAGTGGACACAGACACAGAAAACTTATACCATACAAAGTTTCAGTGTACAATTCAGTGATTATATCATTTATAAAAAGATCACCTTGATAAATCTAGGACCCATTTTCCCCAAACATAGTTATTACAATCTTATTGACTACTAGAGGCCTAGTGCACAACATTTTTGCATGGGTAGGGACCCTAGACCTGGTCAGCAATCAGGGACAATTGGGACTTTCTGGCTACCATCTGGGGCCTTCCTTCATTCCATGCTGCCCTCAGATGGTAAGCATACATCATAGCGAGTAGTCGAACTCCCGGTCAGTCGAACTCCCGAGGGGACAATTTGCATATTAGCCTTTTATTATTTAGGATATTCTCTTAGTGAGAACACCAGCAGAAAGATAGAAACATAATATTAGAACTAAGAAACAAAAAATACCAGTTAGAAATGAAAAATATATTAACTAAAAAGACGAATCAGGGAATCAGCAGCGAAATAGATGATTTAGAGTATCAAATCAGAGAACTGGAAAATAAGCAAGCAAATAACACCCAAACATAACAGTAGAAAAACAATGAGGCTATGCAGTCAATATTATACTCAATGGGCAAAAACTAAGACCATTTCCCCTAAGAACAGGAATAAGACAAGGTGCCCTTTTTCACCACTTTTGTTCAACATACTTCTGGAAGTCCTGGCCATAGTGATCAGACAAGAAGAAATAAAAGGAATCCAAATTGGAAAAAAGGAAATACAACTCACATTATTAGCAGATGACAGGATACTCTATAATGAAATAGAGAAAAAAATAATGAAAAAGATCAATAAAACCAAAATATCAAGCTGGTTCTTTGAAAGGATAAAGAAGATTGATGAAGCAGGCTCACCAACAAGCAAAGAGAGGAAACAAATAAGCAAAATTAGAAATGACAGAGGTGAAATAATAATAACCGAAAATAAAAGGATTGTAAAAAAGAAATACTATGAACAATGCTATTCCAACAAACTAGTCAACTTACAAGACATGTACATATTCCTAGAAAAATATGACCTTCCAAAATTCAATCAGGAGAATAACAAAATCTGAATAAGCCAATAACTATGGAGGAAATTGAATCAGTAATCAAAAAATTTCCAGTAAACAAAATCCCTGGGCCAGACAGCTTCACAGAACAGTTTTACCAAACATTCAAAGAACTAAAACCTATCCTCCTCAGATTATTCCAATAAATCCAAGAGAAGGGAATACTTCCAAGCTCTTTCTATGAGGCCATCATTACCTAAGTCCCAAACCAGATAAAGACATCACAAAGAAACAGAATTACAAGCCAGTATCTCTGATGAACATAGATGCTAAAATCCTCAACAAAATCCTAGAAAGTTAGATCCACCATTGCATTAGAAGATCATAAACTATGACCATGTGGGATTTATTCCAGGGTTGCAAGGATAGTACAAAATCAATAAACATGATACATTACATAAACAAATTGAGAGACAAAAATCACATAGTCATATCAATTTGATGCAGAAAAAGCATTTGTCAAAATACAACACCCTTTCTTGATAAAAATTCTTAGCAAAGTAATAATAGAGGGATCATACCTCAACATAATAAAAGCCTTATATGACAAACCTACAGCCAACATTATACTTAATGGTCAAAAACTAAACTCATTTCCCAAAAAACAGGAACAAGACAAGGATGCCCATTTTTACCATTCCTGTTTGATATAGTATTGGAAGTACTAACCATAACAATCAGACAAGAAGAAATAAAAGGCATCAAAATTGGAAAAGAAATAAAACAGTCATTATTCACAGATGACATGATATTGTACATAGATAACCTTAAAAAGTCCATATAAAAATTTTGAGACCTAATAAATTAATTTGGCAATGTAGCAGGATATAAAATTAACATCTATGGCATTTTTTAAATTTTATTTTTACCTTTTATTTTTTAATTTTTTATTGTTTAAAGTATTACAAATATAGTATATATGTCCCCCCCCCATTGACCTTCCCCCAGCATCTCATACCCCCTGCCACATGCTCTCCCCTCCCCTCCCCCAGTGTCTTGCATCCATTGAATATGCTTATATACATGCATACAAATCCTTCGGTTTATCTCTTAGCCCCACACCCAACAATCCCCAGCCTTTCTGCTGTAATTTGACAGTCTGTTTGATGCTTCTCTGCCTCTGTATCTATTTTTGGTTCATCATGTTATAATGTTCTTTATTATCCATAAATGAGTGAGATCATTTGGTGTTCTTTTTTCACTGCCTGGCTTTTTCACTTAGCATAATGCTCTCCAATTCCATCCATGCTGCTGCAAATGGTAAGAATACCTTCTTTTTATAGTAGCATAGTGTTCCATTGTATAGATGTACCATAGTTTTCTAATCCATTCATCTGATGATAGGCATTTAGGCTATTTCCAAATCTTGTAAATTGTGGTGCTATGAACATAGGGGTTCATACATCCTTTCTGTTTGGTGTTTCCAGTTTTTGAGATACATTCCTAGAAATGGTATTACTTGGTCAAATGACAGTTCTATTTTTAAATTTTTTGAGGAAATGCCATACTATTTTCCACAATGGCTGCACCAGTCTGCACTCCCACCAGCAGTGAAGGAGAGTTCCTTTTTCTCTACATCCTCTTTAGCACTTCTCATTTGTAGATTTGTTGATGATAGTCATTATGACAGGTGTGAGGTGATACTTCATTGTTGTTTTGATTTGCATCTTTCATATGATTAGTGACTTTGAGCATGTTTTCATGTGTCTTTTGGCTTTCTGGAGGTCCTCTTTCAAAAAGTGTCTATGTAGGTCCTTTGCCCATTTTTTGATAGGGTTGTTTATCTTTCTTTTGTTACTTTGTATGAGTTCCGTGTAAATTTTGGAGATTAAACCCTTTTGGAAATAACATTGGCAAATAAGTTCTCCCATGCAGTGGACTTTCTTGTTGTTTGTTGATGGTTTATATTCCTATGCAGAAGCTTTTTATTTTGATGTAGTCCCATTTGTTTATTTTCTCCTTAGTCTCTTTAGCTCTAGGATCTGTGTCTATAAATATATTGCTAAAACATATGTCTGAAATTTTGCTGCCTATGTAAGCTTGTAGAATTTTTATGGTTTCCCATCTTATGTTCAAGTCCTTTAGCCATATTGAGTTTGTTTTTGTGTGTGGTGTAAGTTGGTGATCTAATTTCATTTTTTTTTTTTTTTGCATGTATTTGACCAGATTTCCTAGCACCATTTATTAAATAGGCTCTTTTGACTCCATTTTATGTTCTTGCTTCCTGTGTCAAATACTAATTGAGTATAATGGCTTGAGTCCATTTCTGACTCCTTTATTCTGTTCCATTGGCCTAAATGTCTGCTCTTGTGCCAATATCAGGCTGTTTTAAAAACTGTTCCTTGGTAATATAGTTTGATGTCTGGTATTGTGATCCCTTCTACTTTGTTCTTCTTTCTCAGGGTGGCTGTGGCTATTCAGGTTCTTTTTTTGTTCCATATGGATTTTTGGAAAGCCTTCTCTAGATCTTTGAAATATGCCATTAGTATTTTAATAGGTATTGCATTGAACCTATCGATTGCTTTATGGATATTTTAATGATGTTGATTCTACCAATCCATGTATATGGTATGTTTTTCCATTTCTTTATGTCTTCCTCTATCTCTTTTTTAATGTCCTATACTTTCCTGAGTACAGGTCTTTCTCATTCTCGGTTAAGTTTATTCCTAAGTACCTTAATTTTTTTGGTGCACTGTTAAATGGAATTGTTTTTTTCATTTCTCTTTCTGTGAGTTCATTATTGGTGCATAAAAAGGCCATCTATTTCTGGGTGTTAATTTTGTATCCTGCTACATTGCTAAATTTATTTATTAGGCCTAGTAGTTTTTGAATGGAGTCTTTGAGGTTTTCTATGTATAGTATCATGTCATATGTGAATAAGAACAGTTTTACTTCTTTTTCAATTTGGATGCCTTTTATTTCTTCTTCTTGTCTAATCGCTATTGCTAGTACTTCTAATACTACATCAAACAGGAGTGGTGAAAGTGGGCATTATTGAATTGTTCCTGTTTTTAGAGGAAATGAGTTTAGTTTTTACACATTGAGTATGATGTTGGCTATAGGATTGTCATATAGGGCTCTTATTATGTTGAGGTATGATTCCTCTATTATTACTTTGCTAAGAATTTTTATCAAGAAAGGGTGTTGTATTTTGACAATGCTTTTTCTGCATCAATTGATATGACTATGTGATTTTTGTCTCTCAATTTGTTCATATGATGTATTACAATTATAGATTTGCAGATATTGTACCATCCTTGCATCCCTGTAATAAATCCCACTTGGTCATGGTGTATAATGTTTCTAATGTATTGCTAAACCAAATTTGCTAGAATTGTGTTAAGAATTTTAGAATACATGTTCAACAAAGATATTGGCCTGTAGTTCTCTTTATTTGTTGTATCTTTATCTGGTTTTGGGATTAGGATAATAATGGCATCATAGAAAGAGCTTGGAAGTGCATCTTCCTCTTGAACTTTTTTGGATAGTCTGAGAAGTATAGGGTTTATTTTAATTTTTATTTTTTATTGTGTTACATGTATACATATCTTCCCATTGCTCCCCCTCTCCCAGGCATATCCCAACCCCTCAGTGTCTTGTGTTCATTGGTTATGCTTATATGAATGCATACAAGTCCTTTGGTTGACCTCTTATCTACCCGAACTCTCCTTAACCTTCCTGCTATAATTTGACAGTCTATTTGATGCTTTACTGCTTCTGTGTCTATCCTTTTGTTGACCAGTTTAAAATGATCTTTATACCAAAAATGAGTGAGATCATGTGATGCTTCTCCTTCATTGACTGGCTTATTTCACTTAGCATAAGGCTCTCCAGTTCCATCCAGGTTGGTGCAAATGGTAAGAATTCCTTCTTTTTAATGGCAGCATAGAATTCCATTGTGTAGATGTACCACAGTTTTCTGATCCACTAATCAGCTGACGGGCACCTAGGCTGCTTCCAAATTGTAGCTATTGTAAATTGTGCTGCTATGAACATAGGGGTGCATAAATCCTTTGAGATTGGTGTTTGTAATTTCTTAGGATATATTCCTAAGAGTGGAATTGCTGGGTCAAATGGGAGATCCATTTTTAGATTTTGAGGAAACTCCATACTGTTCTCCACAGAGGCTGCACCAGTCTGCATTCCCACCAATAGTGCACAAGGGTTCCTTTTTTTCCTCATCTTCGCCTATACTTGTCCTTTGCTGATTTGTTGATGATTGCCATTCTGACAAGTGTAAGATGGATGATTAGTGACTTTGAACATGTTTTCATGTGTCTCTTGGCCTTCCTTCTGTTGTCTTTCGAAAAGGTTCTATTTAGGACCGTTGCCCATTATTTTATCGGACCGTTTATCTTCCTTTTACTAAGTTGCATAAGTTAGTTGTAGATGTTGGAGATTAAACTTTTATCAGTGATAACATTTGCAAATATGTTCTCCCATATAGTGGTCTTTCTTGTTGTTTTGTTGATGGATTCTTTTGCTGTACAAAAGCTTTTTATTTTGATGTAGTCCCATTTGTTTAGTTTTTCTTTAGCTTCCATTGCCTTTAGAGCAGTATCAGTGAAGAAGTTCTTTCGGCATATGTCTGAAATTGTGCTGCCTGTGGATTGCTCTGGTATTTTTATGGTTTCCCATCTAATGTTTAAGTCCTGTATCCATTTTGAGTTTATTTTTGTATATGGTGTATGTTAGTGGACAAGTTCAATTTTTTTTTTGCATGTATCTGTCCAAATTTCCCAACACCATTTATTGAAGAGGCTATCTTGGCTCCATTGTATGCTCATGCCTCCTTTGTCAAATATTAGTTGAGCATAGTGGTTTGGGTGGATATCTGGATTCTCTATTCTATTCCATTGGTTTATATGTCTGGTCTTGTGCCAGTACCAGGCTGTTTTGAGAACAGTTGTTTTGTAATATAGGTTGAAATCTGGTATTGAGATTCCAAAACTTTATTCTTCTTTATCAGGATTGCTGTGGCTATTCACTGTCTTTTTTTGTTCCAGATAAATCTTGGAAGGATTCTTTCTACATCTGTGAAATATGTCATTGGTATTTTAATGGGCAGTGCATTGAATCTATAGATTGCTTTGGGTAGTATGGACATTTTAATGATGTTGATTCTCCTAATCCATGAGCATGGTATGCTCTTCCATCTGTTAACATCTACCTCTATCTCTGTTTTCGGTGTCCAGTAGTTTTCTACATATGGGTCTTTTACCTCTTTAGTTAGGTTAATTCCTAGGTATCTTAATTTTTTTGGTGCGATGGTAAATGGAATTGCTTTTTGAGTCTCTCTTTCTGTAATTTCACTATTAGGGTATAGAAATGCCACAGACTTCTTAGCATTAATGTTGTATCCTGCTACATTGCCACATTCATTTATTAAGTCAATTAATTTTGGGATGGAGTCTTTCAGGTTTTTTATGTACAGTATCATGTCATCTGCAAATAAGGACAGCTTTACTTCTTCTTTTCCAATATAGATGCCTTTTATTTCTTCAATTTGTCTAATAGGGAAGGCTAATACTTCCAGTACTATGTCGAACAGAAGAGGTAAGAGTGGGCATCCCTGTCTTGTTCCTGTTCTTAGGGGAAATGTTTTTAGTTATTGCCCATTGAGTATGATGTTAGCTATGGGTTTATCATATATCGCTTTTATGATGTTGAGGTATGATCCTTCTATTCCCACCTTGCTGAGAGTTTGTATCTAGAAAGGGTGTTGGGTTTTGTGAAATGCTTTTTCTGCATCAATTGATAAGACCATGTGATTTTTATCTCTCAATTTGTTTATGTGATGTATCACGTTTATTGATTTTTGGGTATTGTACCATCCCTGTATTCCTGGGATAAATCCTACTTGCTCATGTTGTATGATCTTTTTGATGTACTGCTGGATCCGATTTGCTAGAATTTTGTTGAGGATATTGGCATCAATGTTCATGAGAGATATTGGCCTATAATTCTCTTTCATTGTGTTGTCTTTATCTCGTTGTAGTATCAGGTGATGTTGGCTTTATAGAAGGTGTTTGGAAGTGTTCCTTCTTCTTGAATATTTTTGAATAGTCTGAGAAGGATAGGTTTTAATTCTTCCTTGAATGTTTGGTAAAACTCTCCTGTGTAACCGTCTGGTCCCAGGCTTTTATTTGCTGGAAGTTTTTTGATGACCGCTTCAATTTCTTCCATTGTTATTGGACTATTGAGATGTTTAATTTTTCGTGATTGAGTTTTGGAAGGTTACGTTTTTCTAGGACTATGTCTATTTCTTGCAGGTTGTCCAATTTGTTGGAATAGAGTTGTTCATAGTATTTTTTAACAATCCTTTGTATTTCGGTGGGGTCTGTTGTTAGTTCTCCTCTTTCATTTCTGATTTAGTTTATTTGTGTCTTCTCTCTTTCCTTTTTGGTGAGCCTGCCTAGAAGTCCATCAATCATTTTTATCCTTTCAAAGAACCAGCACTTGGTTTATTGATCTTTTGAATTGTTTCTTTGGTCTCAATGTTGTTTACTTCTGCTCTGATCTTTACTATTTCCTTCCTTCTGCTTATACTGGGCTTATCTTGTTTCTCACTTTCTAGCTCTTTGAGTTGTAGGGTTAGGTAATTTGTTATCATTGTTTCCTGTTTTCTGCAGTAGACTTGTAGGGTTATGAACTTCCCTCTCAAGACTGCTTTCAGTGTGTCCCATAAATTTTGTATTGTTTTGTTGACATTGTCATTTGTTGCCATGATGTTTTTCATTTCTTACTTGATCTCTCTGGTTACCCAGGCATTGTTTAATAGCATGCTGTTTAGTCTCCATGTGGTTGATTTCTTTCTATTGTTTTTATTATAGTTGATTTCCAGTTTTATGCCACTGTGGTCTGAGAAAATGGGTGATATCATTTCTATCTTCTTGAATTTCAAGAGACTTTTCTTATGACCCAACATATGATCAAACTTTGAAAAGGACGCATGTGCACTGGAGAAGAATGTATATTCTCTGGCTTTAGGGTGAAATCTTCTGAAGATGTCAATTAATTCCATCTGGTCTAGTGAGTCATTTAAGATTGATGTTTCTTTTCTGATTTTTTGTTTAGAGGATTTGTCCAATGGTGACAGTGGGGTATTAAAGTCTCCTACTATGATTGTAATGCTGTCAGTCTCTACCTTGATATCTTCCAGGAGTTTTTTTTTTTTTTTAATGTATTTAGGTGCTCCTGTATTGGGTGTGTATATGTTTACCAGAGTTATTTCTTCTTGTTGGATTATTTCCTTTAGTATTATGAACTGGCCTTCTTTATCTCTTGTTATGTCCTTCACTTTGAGATCTAATTTGTCAGATATAAGTATTGCAACCCCAGCTTTTGTTTCATTTCTATCTGCCTGAAATACCACCTTCCATCCCTTCAACCTCAATCTGTGGCATCTCTTTTCCTGAGGTGGGTTTCTTGTAGACAGCAAATATATGGATCATGTTTTATTATCCAATAGGTTACCCTATGTCTTTTGATTGGAGCATTTAATCCATTTACATTTAAATTATTATTGGTAGCTACTTATCTCTTCCCATATTTAGTCTTTATCCCCAAGTTCCTTCTTCACTTCCTATTTCTTTTTATTACAGCAGACCTTTAATATTTCTTCCATTACCGGTTTGGTGGTAACATATTCCCTTAGTCCTTTTTTTGTCTGTGAAGCTACTGGTTTCACCTTCAATTTTGATTGAAACCCTTGCAGGATACAGTATTCTTGGATTCAGACCATTCCTTTGCATGACTTTGTATATTTCATTCCATTCCCTTCTGGCCTGATGAGTTTCTGTTGAGAAATCAGTTGCTAGCCTTATGGGGATTCCTTTGTAGATAACTTTCTGTTTCTCTCTGGCTGTTTTTAAGATACTTATTTTGTCATCGGTGTTTGTCAATTTAATTGTAATGTCCCTTGGTGTCGGTTTATTAGGGTTCATTTTGCTTGGGACTCTGTGAGCTTCTTGGATTTGTGTTGGTTTTGTCTTTTCTATATTAGGGAAGTTTCTGTCATTATTTCTTCAAACAGGTTTTCTATTCCTTGCCCACTTTCCACTCTTTCTGGAACCCCAATTTTGCGGATGTTGTTTTGTTTCATATTATCACAAAGTTCCCTTAGCTCTCTGCTTCCTTTTTAATTTGTTTTTCTAGTAGTTGCTATATTTGGGTATTTTTTCCTAACTTGTTTTCTAGCTCACTGATGAGGTTTTCTGCTTCTTGTACTCTACTTTTGATGCTTTCTATTGAGTTCTTTATAGCAGTGATGTCATTTTTCATTTCTTCTTGATTATTCTGCATTTCTTCTTGCTTCTTCATTTCCTCTTGGTTCTTCTTCATTTCCTTTTGGCTCTTACTCATATTGTCAATTTTGTCATCCATTCTTTTCATCCACCTCATGATCATTTCTCTGAACTCTTTCTTTGGCAAGTTTATTTCTGCTTCCATTTCAATTACTTCCTTTTCTGGTGATACCTGCCTTTCTGTCTTATGAGGGCTGTTTCTTCATCTGCCCATGGTCATTTTCTCCGGGAGTCTGTTTATTTAGACTCTGTTCTACATTGATTCAAAGCACAAACTACAACATGACCAGGTACAACACACAAGGTAATGAACAAAAATGTATTGACATATTAATAACCACAAATAAGGTGACCACCAATGAAAGACAAATTAAGGGTAAGTTGAGAAAGAAGAAATGGAAAATGAGGACAAAACAAAAGAAAGAAGTTCCAAAATCAATTAGGAAAAGGGAGAAGAATCTAAATAAATCAATAAATCAATAATAAAATTCAATTAAATTAAAAATAAAAAGGAGAAGAAGAAGAAAAGAGAAAGAGAAATAAAAAGGTAGAAAGAAAAGAAAGAGAATAAGAGAGAAATGGGGAAAAAATTATAGATGTGAGGAAAAACTCCAATAGAACAGCCACTAATCCCAACAAATGCCAGCAACAAGTACCTGGATGTTAAGACAAACTTCAAATGACAACTAATATCAAAGGAAGAGAGGTAAAAAAAAAAAAGCAAGCAAAAAGCAAAATAAAAGAAGTAGAATAGGCTAAAACAATGTAACAAAAAAGTAAAAAAAATTAATATAATCACCGCTCAGGTAAACAGCAACAAAAGGACATGGAGAAAAACAACATTTTGGATAGTGAAGACAAGAAGAGAGAGGTTTGTATGGGCTTGGAGTAGGAGATTTGAAATTAGATATATGAGTGGGGTTAAATTTTAACCAGGTAAAGGGAAAGAATAGAGAGAATCTATAGTTGGAAAAGGGAAAGAGAAGCAAGACAATAAAATGGGGAAAGTTAGGAGGAGAGTGTTGGCATAAAGGTAGAGTTGAGATAGAGTAAAATTATGCTAAAGGAAAGATGAAAATAGAATGTAGAACTCTAATCCCAAAGTAAAATAAAGAAAAAACAAAATGACACATTTTTTTTCCCAAGAAGGTAAAATAGTAGTAGTAATAATGCTAGTTGAAAACAAAAATATAATTCAAAAGTTAAAATCAATTGAGGAGAAAAGAAAAAAATAGGTTTTTAAATAAAATATGCAAAACTAAAAATAGTAAAAATAAAATAAAATTAAATTAAATTTTAAATAAAGAAAAAGAAAGGAATACAATGGGTAGTAGTGGAGGTTATTCACTTCTACTATTGTTCTATTTGGCACTCCTGTTTTCCAGTCAGGTGGGTATTGCAGTTCCCTTTGTTCCATTGCTATGGTGTGTATTAATCTCTTTTTTTTTTTGTGGTTATGTGAGAGTCAATTTGTGAGTCATCCACTGGGTGTCAGTGTTTCAGAATTGACCACTGAGACTAAGCACAGGACCTCTCTAGGCATTGCTTAGATCCTGCTACTCTGTGGTTCTCAATATCAGTTTTTTCTTCTTCTCTTTTTTTAAATTTTATTTAATTTTATTTTTAGTTCATTTATTTTTTTTTTCTCCCTCTCGCAATTTGATTTTGGCACTCCTTTTCTTTCTTTTTCCCTCAAATTCCTCTTCCTCTTTCTCTACTTATCACTAATTTGTCTTTCATTGGTGGTCACCTTATTGGTGATTATTAACATCGTGAATACATTTCTGTTCAGTGCCTTATGTGCTGTACCGAGTCGTGTTGTAGTTTCTGCCTTTGAATCAATGTAGGAGAGAGAACTACATACCCAGACACCGGGAGAAGAAAAACCATGGGCAGAAGAAGAAACAGCCCGCATACGACAGATAGGCAGGTATCACCAGAAAAAGAAGTAAACGAAATAGAAGCAGAAATACGCTTGCCAGAGAAAGAGTTCAGAGAAATGATCATAAGGTGGATGAAAAGAATGAAAGACAAATTTGATAGAGAAAATGGCGGCAGAGTAGACAGATGCATCTGGAGCTTTGTCGCTGGGCAGAAGGAGAGAGAACGGCTGAGAGTCACACTGGGAGTGTTTGGTGGCAACTTAAAAGTCAGTCATCCTCCAGGAGAAGGCGGGGAACTGCTGGACGGGGCTCTCCCAGCCGGGCAGCCCCACTGCCACGGGGTTTTTGTCCACCTGAGCCACCAGCGCGAACACGGAGACCACGCCATCTTTCAGAGGGAGGTAGATGTCTGCAGCCATCTGAAGCTGGTGGCTGGGAACCCATCGAGCAGCTGGGGACTCGGGGACCCAAAACTCCGCTCTCCAATCGGCCCAGACAAGCGGCAGAATCAGAGATCAACAGAGCACATGGAAAGGTCAGATTGCGCCTGGAATAAGAGGGAGATCTGAAAGCTGTGGCTGACTGAGGCACCCACTGAGCAGCCGAAGACCCAGAGCACAGCTTTCCTGGCAGCAGGGACGCGCGGGCAGCGAATTCGGAGATCCATGCAGCGCGAGGAAGGGTCAGATTTCCCCTGGATCAGGGTGAGGTCTCCAACCCCCACACAATAGAGACTCGCACACTGTTGGAGCCTGGCTTCGGGAAAGCTGCCTCTGGAGAGGTCCCCGAGGTGGTCAGGGCGTGATCCCCAAGTGTGGAGGAAAGCCCTCTGATCTGTTGACAGAGGAGAGCTCTGGTAAACGACTCCTTTTTTTTTTTTCTGGGGCAGAGGGACAGCCTGGGAGTTATTATAGTGTCCCTGCTGCAAAACCCCCACAAACTGGCTTTGAGAACCACAGAGTAGCAGGATCTGAGCACAGCTTAGAGAGGTCCTGTGCTTTGTCTCAGAGATCAATTCTGAAACATTGCCACCCAGCGGATGACACACAAATTGACTCTCGCATAACCACAAAAGAATAAGATTAAAAGACCAAGAGGGGAACACAGAGAACTGCAATACCTTCCCTACTGGGAAACAGCAGTGCCAAGCAGAATAATAGTGGAAGTGAAGAACCATTCTAATTTTTTTTTTCTTTTTCCTTTTTTCTTTTCTTTTTTTTTTTATTTTTCATTTTCACATATTTTAATTAAAAGACTATTTTTTTCCTTCTGCACCAATTGATTATTTCTTTTTAATTATTACATTTTTGTTTTTAACTAGTATTATTATTTACTATTAGTACTTTACCTTTTGGGAAAAAAAACAAGTGTCATTTAGTTTTCTATTTATTTTATTTCGGGATTAGAGTTCTACATTCTATTTTCATCTTTCCTTTAGCATAATTTTACTCCAACTCAACTCTACTTTTATGCCAACACTTCCCTCCTAATTTTCCCCATTTTGTTGTCTTAGTTCTCTTTCCCTTTCCAACTTTAGATTCTCCCTATTCTAAAATTTCACCCCATTTATATATCTAATTTCAAATCCCCTACTACAAGTCCACACAAACCTCTTTCTTCTTGTCTTCACTAGCCAAAAAGTCGTTTTTTCTCTATGTCCTTTTGTTGCTGTTTATCTAAAAAGTGATTATATTGATTTTTTGACATTTTTGTGAGATTCTTTTAGTTTATTCTACTTTTTTTTTTTTTTTGCTTTTTGCTTGCTTTGTTTCCTACCTCTCTTTTTCCTCACCTCTCTAAATACTAGTTGCTATTTGCAGTTTACATCAATCTCTAGTTACTGGTTGCTGGCCTTTATTGGGATTAGTGACTGTTCTATTTGAGTTGTCTCCTGACATCTATATTTTGTTCCCCTGTTCTCTCTTATACACTTTCTTTCCTCTCTGACTTTTTTCTCTTCCTCTTTCCTTCTCCTTCTTCTCCTTCTTATTTTCTTATTTTATTTTATGTTTTTTGTTCATTTATTTATCTTTTGTTTTCTCTCGCTCTCCCAATTTGATTTTGGCATTTCTTTCTTTTCTTTTTTCCTCATTTTCCTCTTCTTCTTTCTCTATTTACCCCTAATTTGTCCTTCATTGGTGGTCACCTTATTTGTGATTATTAACATCCTGAATACATTTCTACTCAGTCCCTTGTGTGCTGTACCTGGTCATCTTGTAGTTTGTGCTTTTCAATCAACATACGAGAGAGAACTACATAACCAGACACCTGAAGAAGAAAGACCATGGGCAGAAAAAGAAACAGCCCACATAAGACAGAAAGGCAGGTTTCACCAGAAAAGGAAATAAATGAAATAGAAGCAGAAATAAGCCTGCCAGAGAAAGAGTTCAGAGAAACAATCATAAGGTGGTTGAAAAGAATGGAAGACAAATTCGACAATATGAGTAAGAGCCAAGAGGAAGTGAAGAAGACCCAAGAGGAGATGAAGAAGCAGCAAGAAGAAATGCAGAAGAAACTAGATGAGGTGCAGAATAAACAAGAAATAATGAACAATGACATTACTGCTATAAAGAACTCAATAGAAAGCATCAAAAGTAGAGTAGAAGAAGCAGAGCACCGCATCAGAGAGCTGGAGACACAGTAGGAAAATATATCCAAGTACACTCTAGCTTCCAGAAAAAAAAAGTTGAAAAGCAAAAGGAGAGCCTAAGGTAATTTTGGGATATCATGAAAGAAAACAACATCTGCATATAGGGGTTCCAGAAAGAGTGGAATCTGAGCAAGGAATAGAAAACTTGTTTGAAGAAATAATGACAGAAAACTTCCCTGATATAGGAAAGAAAAAAACCCATACAAATCAAAGAAGCTCCCTAAGTCCCAAGCAAAATGAACCCCACAAAACTGACACCAAGGCACATTATAATTAAACTGGCAAACACTAAAGACAAAATAAGAATCTTAGATGAGGCCAGAGAGAAACAGAAAGTTACCTACAAAGGCACCCCCATAAGACTAGCAACTGATTTCTCAAGAGAACCTCATCAGGCCAGAAGGGAATGGAATGAAATATACAAAGTCATGCAAAGGAAGGGTCTGAATGCAAGAATACTGTACTGAGCAAGGCTTTTAATCAAAATTGAAGGTGAAATCAGGAGCTTCACTGACAAAAAAGGACTAAGAGAATTTATTACCACCAAACCAGCAATGCAAGAAATGTTAAAGGGTCTGCTGTAAAAAAAAAAAAAAAAGAAAAAAAAAAGAAATAGGAAGCAAGGAAGGAACTCAGGGGTAAAGACTAAAAATGGTGACAGGTAAGTACCTATCAATTATAACTTTAAATGTAAATGGATTAAATGCTCCAATCAAAAGATATAGGGTAACTGATTGAATAAGAAAACATGATCCATATATTTGCTGTCTACAAGAAACCCACCTAAGGAAAAGAGATGCACACAGATTGAGGGTGAGGGGATGGAAGGTGGTATTTGACAGCAATACAATCATAGTAGGGGACTTTAATACCCCACTGTCACCATTGGACAAATCCTCTAAACAAAAAAAAAAACAGAAAAGAAACATCAATCTTAGGACACACTAGACCATTTGGAATAATTGACATCTTCAGAACATTTCACCCCAAAGCCAGAGAATATACATTCTTCTCCAGTGCACCTGGGTCCTTTTCAAAGTTTTATCATATTTTGGGTCATAAGAAAAGTCTCTTGAAATTCAAAAAGATAGAAATGATATAAAGTATTTTCTCAGACCACAGTGGCATAAAACTGGAAATCAGCTATAATAAAAACAATAGAAAGAAATCAACCACATGGAGACTAAACAGCATGCTATTAAACAATGCCTGGGTAACCAGAGAATCAAGTAAGAAATGAAAAACATCATGGCAACAAATGACAATGACAAAAAAAAATACAAAATTTATGGGACACACTGAAAGCAATCTTGAGAGGGAAGTTCATAGCCCTGCAAGCCTACTGCAAAAAACAGGAAACAATGGTAATAAATCACCTTAACCTACAACTCAAAGAGCTAGAATGAGATCAACAAGAAAAGCCCAGTGTACTCAGAAGGAAGGAAATAGTGAAGATCAGAGAGGAGATAAACAAATTGGAAACCAAAGAAACAATTCAAAAGATCAACAAAACCAAGACCTGGTTCTTCGAAAGGATAAACAAGATTGGTGGACCTCTAGTAAGGCTCACCAAGAAGCAAAGATAGAAAACCCAAATAAACAAAATCAGAAATGAAAGAGGAGAAATAACACAGACCTTGTTGAAATACAAAGGATTGTTAAAAAATACTATGAACAACTATATTCCAACATACTGGACAACCTAAAATAAATGGACATTTTCCTAGAAAAATATAACGATCCAAAACTCAATGAAGAAGAATCTAAAAATCTCAATAGTCCAAAAGCTATGGAAGAAATTGAAGCAGTCATCAAAAACTTCCAGCAAATAAAAGCCTGGGACCAGATGGCTACACAGGACAGTTTTACCAAACATCCAAGGAAGAATTAAAACCTATACTCTTCAGACTATTCAAAAACATTCAAGAAGAAGGAACACTTCCAAACACCTTCTATGAAGCCAGCATTACCCTAATACCAAAACCAGATAAAGACAACACAATAAAAGAGAATTATAGGTCAATATCTCTCATGAACATAGATGCCAAAATCCTCAACAAAATTCTAGCAAATCGGATCCATAAGTACATCAGAAGGATCATACACCATGACCAAGCAGGATTCATCCCAGGAATGCAGGGATGGTTCAATATCCGCAAATCAATAAATGTGATACATCACATAAACAAATTGAGAGATAAAAATCACATGGTCTTATCAATTGATGCAGAAAAAGCATTTCACAAAACCCAACACCCTTTCTAGATACAAACTCTCAGCAAGGTGGGAATAGAAGGATCATACCTCAACATCATAAAAGCGATATATGATAAACCCACAGCTAACATCATACTCATTGGGCGAAAACTAAAATCATTTCCCCTAAGAACAGGAACAAGAGAGGGATGCCTACTCTCACCTCTCCTGTTCGAAATAGTACTGGAAGCATTAGCCATTGCAATTAGTCAAATAGAAGAAATAAAAGGCATCCATTTTGGAAAAGAAGAAGTAAAGCTGTCCTTATTTGCAGAACACATGATATTGTACATAAAAAAACAAAGGACTCCATTCCAAAACTAATTGACTTAATTAATGAATTTGGCAATGTAGCAGGATACAACATTAATGCTAAGAAGTCTGTGGCGTTTCTATACTCTAATAGTGAAATTACAGAAAGAGAGACTCAAAAAGCAATCCCATTTACCATCGCACAAAAAAAATTAAGATACCTAGGAATAATCCTAACTAAAGAGGTAAAAGACCTATATGTAGAAAACTACTGGACACTGAAAAAAGAGGTAGAGGAAGATGTTAAGAGATGGAAGAGCATACCATGCTCATGGATTAGAGATCAACATCATTAAAATGTCTATACAACCAAAGCAATTTACAGATTCAATGCACTACCCATTAAAAAACCTACGACATATTTCACAGAACTAGAAAGAATTCTTCATAGATTCATCTGGAAATAAAAAGACCACAAATACAGCAATTCTCAGAAAGAAGTATAAAGTAGGTGGGATCTCAATACCAGATTTCAAGATATACTACAAAGCAACTGTTCTCAAAACAGCCTCGTATTGGCAGAAGAACAGACATATAGACCAATGGAATAGAATATAGGACCCAGATATCCACCCAGACCTCTATGCTCAACTAATATTTGACAAAGGAGGTATTAACATTCAATGGAGCCTAGATAGCCTCTTCAATAAATGGTGCTGGGAAAATTGGATAGATACATGCAAAAAAAAAATGAAACTGGACCACCAACTTTCACCAAATACAAAAATAAACTCAAAATGGATACAGCACTTAAACATTAGAAGGGATACCATAAAAATACTAGAGGAATCCACAGGCAGCACAATCTCAAATATATGCTGAAAGAACTTTTTCGCTGATACTGTTCCAAAGGCATTTGAAGCTAAAGAAAAAATAAACAAATGGAACTACATCAAAATAAAAAGCTTTTGCACAGCAAAAGAAACCATCAACAAAACAACAAGAAAGATCACTGTATGGCAGAACATATTTGCAAATGATATCACTGATAAAGGTTTAATCTCCAAAATCTACAGCCAACTTATACAATTTAAGAAAAGGAAGATAAATGATCCAATAAATAAATGGGCAACGAACCTAAATAGAACCTTTTTGAAAGACAACAGGAGGAAGGCCAAGAGACACATGAAAACATGTTCAAAGTCACTAATCATCTGAGAGATGCAAATCAAAACGACAATGCAATACCATCTTACCAGTTAGAATGGCAATCATCAACAAATCAACAAATCAACAAACGACAAGTGTTGGCAAGGATTTGGAGAAAAAGGAACCCTTGTACACTGTTGGTGGGAATGACGACTGATGCAGTCACTGTGGAGAACAGTATGGAGTTTTCTTAAAAACTAAAAATGGATCTCCCATTTGACCCAGCACTCCCACTCTTAGGAATTTATCCTAAGAAATCACAAACATCATTCAGAAAGGATTTATGCACCCCTATGTTCACAGCAGCACAGTTTATAATAGCTACAATTTGGACACAGCCTAGGTGCCCATCAGCAGATGAGTGGATCAGAAAACTGTGGTACAGCTACACAATGGAATTCTATGCTGCCATTAAAAAGAAGGAATTCTTACCATTTGCAGCAACCTGGATGGAACTGGAGAACCTTATGCTTAGTGAAATAAGCCAGTCAATGAAGAAGCATCACATGATCTCACTCATTTGTGGATAATAAAGAACATTATAAACTGATGAACAAAAGGCTAGATACAGGGGAAGTAAAGCTTCAAACAGACTGTGAAATTACAGCAGGAACTTTAAAGTTAGGTGAGGTAGATAAGAGATCAATCAAAGGACTTGTATGCATGCATATAAGCATAACCATTGAACAGAGACACAGGGGGATTTGGTTATTCCTGGGAAAGAGGTGGAGTAATGGGGAGATATGTATAAAATTTAATTAAAAAAAAAAGAAACAGCTCTTGGTTTTGTCCATCTTTTATATATCTTTTTGTCTCTATTTCATTTATCTCTGTTCTGACCTTTATTATTTCCTTCCTTTCGCTTATGCTTGAATTTTCTTGTTGCTCTCTTTCTAACTCTTAGAGTATGGTTAGGTTATTTATTGCCATTGTTTCTTGTTTTTTTGCTGTACGCTTGTAGAGCTATGGACTTCCCTCTCAAGAATGCTTTCATTGTATCCCAATGAAATGCTTGGTAGAATTCCCCTTAAAGTCATTTGGACCAGGGTTTTTGGATTGTTGTGTTTTCATTATCATTTGTTGCAACGATCCTTTTTCTTTCTTCTTTCATCTTTCTGGTAACCCAGTCATTGTTTAATAGCATGCTATTTATTCTCTAAGTGTTTGATTTTTTTTATTGTAGTTTATTTATACTTTTATGCTATTGTGATCTGAGAAGATGCTTGGTATGATTTCTATCTTTTTATATTTGAAAAGACTTTGCCTGTATATGGTTTATCTTTGAAAATGACCCATGTGCAGTTGACAAGAATTATATTCTGTGGCTTTGGGTTGAAATGTTCTGAAGATGTCAATTAATTCCATCTGGTCTTAGTGAGTCATTTAGGATTGATATTTCTTTGCTGATTTTTTGTTTAAAGGATTTGTCCAATGGTGATAGTGGAGTATTAAAGTCCCCTACTATGAATGTATTGCTGTCAAACTCTCCTTTAATATCCTTCAGGATTTTTTTTATGTATTTGAATGCTCCTGTATTGGGTGCATACATGTTTACCAGTGTTATTTCTTGTTGTAGGATTTTTTCCTTTAGTATTATAAAGTGGTCTTCCTTATCTCTTGTTATGTCCTTCACGTTGAGATCTAATTTGTCAGATATAAGTACCTGAGATTTTTTTTTCATTTCCATTTACCAGAAAAACCTTTTTCTATTCCTTCACCATCAATCTGTGTGAGTCCTTATTTCTGACATAGTTTTCTTATCTACTTAGCTACCCCATGGCTTTTAATTGGGGCATTTAATTGACTTACATTTAAAGTTATTAATAATAGGTACTTGCTTCTCACCATTTCTATTCTTTATGCCTGTGTTCTTTTTCACTTCATGTTTCTTCTTTTCATAACAGGCCCTTTAGCATTTCTTATGTTGCTGGTTTGGTGGTGATAAACTCCCTTAGTCCATTTTTTGTCTGTGAAGCTTCTGATTTCACCCTTAATTTTGATTCATAGCCTTGCTGGGTACAGTGTTCTTGGATTGGGACCCTTCCTTTGCATATTCTATTCCATTCCCTTCTTTTCTAATGTGTTTCTGTTGAGAAATTAGTTCTAGTCTGATGGCGGATCCTTTGTAGATAACTTTCTGTCTCTCTCTGGCTGCTTTTAAGATTCTTATTTTGTTATTGGTGTTTGCCAGTTTGATTATAATGTGCCTTGGTGTCTTTTGTTGTTCATTTTGTTTGGGACTCTGTGAGTTTCTTGGATTTGTGTGAGTTTTTTCTTTTATATATTAGGGAATTTTTCTCATTATTTCTTTCTTGCTCAATTTCTTCTTCTTCTGCCACACTATTATGCAGATGTTGTTTCATTTTTTGGTGTCCCAAAGTTTCCTTGGGCTCTCCTCCTGTTTTTTAAGTTTTGTTTGTTTGTTTGTTTGTTTTTTTACTAGATGCTGTTCTGCTTGGGTATTTTTTTCTACCTTCTCTTTTAATTCACTGATGCTTTCCTCTGCTTCTTCTGGTCTACTGTTGATGCTTTCTATTTGAGTTCTTTATAAAAGCAATGCCATTTTTCTTCTTTATTTCCTCTTTTTAATTTCTTCTTGGTTCTTCATTACACATAATGTTGAATTTGTCTTTCATTCTTATTAACTATTTTATGACTATTTCTCTGAATTTTTTCTCACATATTGCCTGACTCCATGTCATTTACATCCTTTTTTGATTTGCCTCTTTTTCTTGCATATGTGGGCTGTTTCTTTGTCTCCCCATGATCTCTCTTCTCTGGTGATCTGGTTATGTAATTCTCTCTCTCTTGTGTTTATTTAAAGGCACAAAATACAACACAACAAAGCACAATGCATAAGGAACTGAACACCAATGTACTCACTATACTAACAACTCCAAATAAAGGTGGCCCCCAGAGAAAAGAGAATTAGGCAATAAGGGGGGAAAAAGGAAAGCAAAAATGATCTCAAGAAAAGAAAAAAAAGTTACAGAGAAAAGAAAGAGGATTAAAAGGGGGAGGGGAGGACTTTTTATATGTGTAGAAAACTCTAATAGAACAACCACTAATCCCACTAAAATGCAAACAACAAATACCCAGAGATGAATGCAAACTACAAACAGTAACTAATAACAAATGAGGATAGGAAAATAGAAGTTAAAATCACACAAAAACAAAAATAAAAAGAGTAACAATCTCACCAATAAGCACAACAATAACCAATCAAATCAACTATCAAGCAAACAACAATAGGACAAAGAGAAAGTAAGACAATACAAAACAAAATAAAATCTAGAACAAAAAAAAACAAAATAGAAGAGAAAAAACAGTAACAACAGCAAAAAACACACATAAACAAAAATAAAGGACAGAGAGAAAAAATGGATAGTGAAAAAAGAGAGGTGTGTATGGACTTAGAGTATGGGTATCAGGAATTAAATATATAAATAAGGTGAATTTTAACTAGGGGTAAAAAGAAGGAATAGGGAAAATCTAAAACAGACATAGGGTAAGACAAACAAGACAACAACAGGGGAAAAGTGAGGAAGAGAGTATTGGCATAAGAGTAAAGTTGAGGTAGATTAAAATGATGCTAAAGGAAAGATGAAAATAGAATACTAATTCCAAAGTAAAATAAAGAGAAAATAGAATGACACCTTTTTAAAAAAGTTAAAATATTAGTAGTAATGATATTGATTGAAAATAAAAATGTAATAATTAGAAAAGTAAAATCAAGTTAGCAGCCCTGCAGATCCCCTTACACATTCACAGATTTTGCTAGTCCCAAAGGCCATGGGTTTTTGCGGGCATAGACTTCCCCAGAACCTCTAACTCCTGTTGTGCACATTTCTGTCTCATGCCTGGATTATAGGCCTCACCTTTTCCTAGGCAAAATCTGACTTTTTTGTGAAAAGGTTCAGAACTCCTCCAAGTCTGCATATTCCCACTGCTTGGGGTCTTGTGTTCCTGGCTTCATGGCTGTTCCCTGGGTAGTTGTTGTTTTAGATTCCTGGAATTTTTAGGCTTCTGATAATATCCACTTACTCGTTAAAGATGGTACGGTCTTCACATCAGAGCCGGATACTCTGGGAAGGATTTCAGCAGCAGTGGAGGCTTCCTGGTCAGGGGAACCTGGTCTGGCAATCCCCAATAGTCCTTTGGAGTATATCTTTCTCACACTCACAACTATACACTCCCTGTGTGACCACATGCTCTCCGTTCATTCTCTTACTCATGCATTATCTTGCAATCTGCCCTCATTGGCAGCTATCTTTCCCATCAAATCTATGGCATTTTTATACAGCAACAATGAACCCACAGAAAGAGAAACAAACAAAAACAAAAACCAAATCCCATTTACCATTGCAACAAGAAAATTAAGTTAACTAGGAATAAACTAAACCAAGGAGGTAAAAGACCTGTATTCGGAAAGTTATAGCACACAGAGTTTAAGAAATAAACAAGCAGAATAATATATCATGTTCATGGACTGGTAGAATAAACATCATTAAAATGTCCATATTACGCAAAGCAATCCATAGGTCTAATGCAATCCCAATGACATATTTCACAGACCTAGAATAAACTCTAAAACTTTATATGGAATAAAAAAAGACCCTGAATAAGCACAGCAATTTTGAGAAAGAAGAACAAAGTTGGAGGGATCACAATAATAGATATCAAGCTATATTACAAAGCCACTGTTCTCATAACAGCCTGATATGGGCACACGAACAGACATATAGAGCACTGGAACAGAACAGAGAACCCATAAATAGACCCAAGCCATTATGCTCAATTAATATTTAACAAAGGAGACAAGAGCATAAAATGGAGTTAAGATAGTCTCTTCAATAAATAGAATTGGGTAAATGGGACAGATACATGCAAAAAAATGAAACTATATCACCAACTTACACCATACAAAAAAACAAACTCAAAATGGATAAAGGACTTAAATGTAAGATAGGAAACCATAAAAATCTTAGAAGAATCCACAGGCAGCAAAATATCAAACATATGTCATAGCAATATCTTTATGAATATATATCCTAGGACAATGGAAACTAAGGGGAAAATAAACAAATGAGGCTACAGGAAAATAAAAAGCTTCTGCACAGCAAAAAAAAAAAAAAAAAAAAACATTAACCATCAACAAAACAAAATGAGAGCCCATTGCATGGAAGCACATATTTGCGAATACTACATCCAATAAAAGTTTAATTTCTTGGCTTAGTGGATAGAGCATTGGCCTGTGGACTGAGGGATTCCAGGTTTGATTCAGGTCAAGGGCATGTACCTTGGTTGTGGGCACATCCTCAGTAGAAGGCATGCAGGAGGCAGCTGATCGATATTTCTCTCTTATTGATGTTTCTATCTCTCTATTCCTTCCCCTTCTTCTCTGTAAAAAATCAATATATATATATATATTTTTAAAGAGTTTAATTTATATAATTTATAGGGAACTCAAACAACTTAACAAAAGGAAGAAAAACAATCCAATAAAAAATGTGCTAATGACCTAAATTGACAGTTTTCTATAGTAGACATATAGAAGGCATTTTAAAACATGCTCAAAGATAATTACCCATCTGAGAAATGCAAATCAAAACAACAATGAGATACTATCTCATACCTGTCAAATCAACAAACAACAGTACTGGTGAGGATGTGGAGAAAAAGGAACCTTCATGCACTGCTGGTGAGAATGCAGACTGGTACAGCCACTGTGGAGAGCAGTATGGAGGTTCATCAAAAAATTAAAAATGGAATTCCCATTTGACCCAGTAATTCCACTTCTAGAAATAAATCTCAAGAAATCAGAAACACTAATTAGAAAAAATATATGTAACTCTATGTTCATAGCAGCAGAATTTATAATAACTGAGATTTGGAAACCATCTAAGTGCCTATCAGCAGATGAATGAATTAAAAACTGGGGTACATTTATACAGTGGAATTCTATGCTGTTATATAAAAGAAAGAATTGTTACCATTTGCCACAGCATGGATGGAACTGGAGAGCATTATGCTAAGCAAAATAAGCCAATGTGAGAAAGATAAATATCACATGATCTCACTCATTTGTGCAATATAATGAACAACATATTTTTAAAATATTTTTATTGATTTTTAACAGAGAGAAAGGGAGGAGGATAGAGAGTTAGAAACATAGATGAGAAAAATACATCAATCAGCTACCTCCAGCACAACCCCTACTGAGAGGATGTACCAACAACTAAGGTACATGCCCTTGACTGGAATTGAACCTGGGGCCCTTCAGTCTGCAAGCCGACACTCTATCCACTGAGCCAAACAGGTCAGGGCTGAACAACATAATTTGATGAACAAAAATAGATTCAGAGACTTAGATGCGTGAAGAGACCATCAAACCTTAAAGGGAAGGCAGAGGAGGGTCAGGGAGGCTAAGAGGTTAACCAAAGAACTTGTATCCTTGTATATGGACACAGACAATATGGGGTGGGGCATGTGCTGGGGAATGGGAGCAAGAGGGGAGAAGTCAATGAGGGGAAAAGGAGACATATGTTTTTTAACTTTCAACAATAGATCCAGAGTCATAGAAGCATGGGACAGACCATCAAACCTTAGAGGGAAGGCAAGGGAGGGTGAATGGGAAGAGATCAACAATGAACTTGTACGCATATATGCATAACCGGTGGACACAGGCAATAGATAGGATGGTGAGGGCCTGGGGTGGGGGACATGAGAAAGCTGGAAGAGGTTAATGGGGGGAAAAGAAGGACCTATGTAATACTTTCAATAATAAAGATGAAAGGGAACGAAATAACCCACTTATCTACTGCATTGAGGTTAAGTTGATTGAACCTAGGGGCCAAAATAAATATAAATAAGTAAATAAATAAACAAACAAATAAATAAATAAGGAATTAAGATAGAAAAAAAAGTCAGTATAAGGATACTTCAACATTAACATCTAATTTTTTCTAGTTTAATAAATCAGGGATTAATCCTGTAATATTTAGAGTTACCACTGAATCAATTGGGATAGCATAACTAATAGGTCACAGTTAAGATAAATGGACATATAATACATAAAATGGTTTTCTATATTCAAACAACAATTTAAAATAAAATTTAAAAGCTATGGCTTATGATAGCATCAAACATCATTAGATTCATGGGAATAAAAGAGTGAATGATGTGCTAGAAATCTACACTACATTATTGAGGGAAATAAAAGACCTTAATAAATGGAAAGATATAGTATGTTCAGAAATCAGATTATAAAGATAATCTTTATCTGAAAACTGAACTACAGATTCCTTATAATTCTATTCAACAACCAAATAGGTTTTGTGTTGTGAAAATTGAGAAGAAAATCCTAAAATGTGCATAAAATACATGAGAAATCTTTGAATATACAGAATAAAATTGAAAGACACACTATGTTGGATAAAAGGATTATAAAACTATAATAACAAATATAGTCTAGAATTGGTATAAATATAGACCAATAATCAGATAAACAAAATAGAGAGTCCATAAATATATCTAGACATATCTATACCTATATAGTATCTGATTGATAACAAGGTTACACAATATTACAGTGGGGAGAGAATGATCATTTCAATTAATCATGCAAGAGCATTAGGTTATTTATATGAAAGACAATGAACTTCAAGCTTTACCTAATCTCATTATAAAAACCATGTCCAAATAGCTCAGAAATCTAAATGCAAACAATAAAACAAAAAGCTTCTGCAAAGTTACATGAGAAGCTCTCTTTCTGATCTCGGAGTAGGGAAAAAAATTTCTTACATACACTTATCCTATAGTTAAAGAAAAATATTTATAACTTAATTGAAATATAAGAGCTATTCTTCATCTAAAGACACCACTAAGATGGTAAAGGGCATTAAAATGTATTAAAATATATTTACTATATATATATATATATACTAGTAACCCATCAAGTGATATCATGCACAGTAGGCCAACTGCCACTTCTACAGGAGCTGGTAGGAACCACAGCATGCCACCAGGTGCAGTGCTAGTTTAATAAGGAGCCAGAAGAGAGCCCTCCTGCTTCCATGGAAGCAAAAAAAAAAAAAAGCTGGGGTGCTTCCATGGGAGGTGGGCATGGTGTCTCCTCTGCAGGCCTGTGATTTGGCCATAAAGCCTGTGGGCCGGACCCCTTGTCCCGCAGATGACCTTCACAGCCAGGGCATCACCATGGCAATGAAGCAAGCGACCCTCCCAGACTGCTCCACACTGGCTGCCCAGAGGTCCACTGTTGCCATGGCAACAAAGCAAGCATTCCACTAGGCTTCTCATGCTGCCCACTCTCAGTGGCAGCCCCTCCAGGACTGGAGGACTCTGGCAATGCTGAGGGGACTGGGCACAACCATCTTGTGGCTATGGGCACTGCCATCTTTGTGATACAGTGGCAGTTAATTTGTACATTACTCTTTTATTATATAGGATATATGTACAGAATTTATTAAAACACACCTTAAATGTCACTAATAAAAAATTAATCACAGCTACTAGGGCAATGGAAACTAAGGAAAAAGTAAACAAATGGGACTACTATATCAAAATAATAAGCTTCTGCACAGCAAAGAAACCATTAACAAAACAAAAAAGCCCACTGAATGGGAGAACATATTTGCTAATACTATTTCAGATAACAAAATTTACAGAGAACTTATACAACTTAACAACCCAATCAAAAAATGGGCAAAAGACCTAACTAAACACTTATCCAAAGCGGACATACAGAAGACCAAAGGCACATACAAAAATGCTCAAAGTCACTAAGCATCCAAGAGATGCAAATCAAAATGACAATCCATCTCACACCTGCCATAATGGCTACCATCAACAAATCAACAAACGACAAGTGCTGGTAAGGATGTAGAGAAAAAGGAACCCTCCTGCACTGCCAGTGGGAATGCAGATTGGTGCAGCCACTCTAGAAGATAGCATGCAGTTTCCTGAAAACGTTAAAAATGGAACTTCCATTTGACCCAGTAAAGCCACTCCTAGGACTATATCCCAAGAAAACAGAAACACCAATCAGAAAGGATATATGCACCCCTATGTTCATAGCAGTGCAATTTATAATAGCTAAGATTTGGAAATAAACTAAGTGCCTATCAGCAGATGAGTGGATTAAAATACAATGGTACATCTACACAATGGAATACTACACTGCTATAAAAAGAAGGAACTTTTACCATTTGGAGAGCATTATGCTAAGCAAAATAAGCCAATGGGAGAAAGATAAATATCACACGATCTCACTCACATGTGGGATATAATGATCAACATAATTTGATGAACAAAAAGTAGATCCAGAGAAAAATGGCAGGGGAGGTTGGGGGTGGGGAGTTGGAGAGCAACCAAAAGACTTGTATACATGAATATTAGCATAAACAATGGACACAGACACTGAAGCTTTCTTGGTGTGGAAATGGTTGGAAGGGGGGGTCAATTGGGGAAAATGAGATGTATGTAAAACGTCTTATATAATAAAAGGCTAATATGCAAATCACCCAAATGGCAGAACAACCAGTCGCTATGATGTGCACTGACTGCCAGGGGGCAGATGCTCAATGTAAGAGCTGCTCCATGGTGGTTAGTGCACTTCCACAAGAGGAGCTCCACTCAGCCAGAAGAAGCAAGCACAGTGGCAGTGGTGGGAGCCTCTTCCACCTCCGCAGTAGTACTATGTACATCTCCCAAGAGCTCCCCCACTCAAGTGCACGAATTTGTGCACCAGACCTCTAGTAAGAAAAAAAAAAAAAATTAGTCAATCTAATGAGAAATTATCAAAAGACTTAAATAGCTATCTCCCAAAGCAGATATCCAACTGTCCATTAAACATGATAATGCTCAACCTTATGAGTCTAAAGAGAAAATGTAAAAAGTAGGAACTTAACATAGTATTAGAAGCCAGCATAATGGATTACTTCTATAGATGGGGCATAGTGACTATGAGGGTATGCGGGGGGCATGGGATGTTGTTAGCGCTTCTCTATTTTTTGCATGGTAGCTATCTGAGTACTAGTGGCCTGGTGCATGAAATTTGTGCATGAATGGGGGTTCTCTCAGCCAATCAGACATCACAATATGGGACTACTGGCTCCTAACCACTCACCTGCCTGTCTGCCTGATCTTCCCTAACTGTCTCTGCCTATCTGCCTGATTGCCCCTAACCTCTCTGCCTGCCTGATTGACCCTAACTGCCCTCCCCTGCCAGGCTGATCTCACTCCTAACTGCTCTCCCCTGCTGGCCTGATTGCCCCTAACTACCTCTGTCTGCCTAATTGCCCATAACTGCTTTCTTATACTTTACACCAAACAGCTGTTGTCCTTAAAACTCATCCTCAGTCCCACCTTAGATTCTACCTTCACAGTTCACCAAGATTAGGTTCTGATTGGTTTGTTTCTATGCCAGTCAGTGTCAGAAGCTCTGCCTCTTAGGCAACCATTAGGTCCACTCAGTTTACCCAGATTTGATTCTGATTGGTTGGTTTCTATACCAGTCAGGGTCAAATGCTCCGCCTCCTAGGCAGCCACTGGTTCCTCGCAGTTCACCCAGATTTGGTTCTGGTTGGTCAGTTAATATTCCAGTCAGCATCTTTGGGCCTATCTCCGGGCCTGATCAGAGAGGCAGGGCTGATCAACAACCACCCCAGGCTGCTGGCAAGGAGGCTGATCTCTTGGGCTGCATATCAGACCTTGCTTCTCTCTCTCTCTCTCCTGGCCTCATCCGCAGCTGTGGCAGCCACTGATCAGCCCCACCTCTTCTCTCCCTGAGAGGTCAGCAGTTCAGCCTACTCACCAATCCCCACCCACCACAGCCTGCTGCACACACAGCCTAGCACTTGGTTAAGCTGTCAATGGTTTTGGATATTATGAACCCTGGGTTTTTATATATTAGAACTAGAGGCCCAGAGCACAAAATTCATGCATGGGGTGTCCTTCAGCCCAGCCTGCTCCCTCTCCAATCAAGGTAGGATTGGGCCTAAATGGGCAGCTGGAGATCCCTCTCATAATCCAGGATGCTGGCTTCCAACTGCTCATCTGGCTGCTTTCCTGATTGCCCCTAACCACTTCTGCCTGCCAGCCTGACCACCCCCTAACCACTTCCCTGCCAGTTTGATTGATGCCTAACTGCTCCTCTGCCAGCCTGTTTGCCCCCCCAACTGCCCTTCCCTGCAGGCCCAGTCACCCCCAACTTCCCTCTTCTGTTGGCCTGGTCACCCCTAACTGTCCTCCCCGGCAGGCTTGATCACCCCCAATTGCCCTCCCTTGCAGGCCTGGTCCTCCCCTGCTGTCCTGATCACCCACAACTGCCCTCCCTTTCAGGCCTGGTCCCTGCCAATTGACTTCCTCTGCTGACCATCTTGTGGTGACCATTTTGTGACCACATGGGGGCAGTCATCTTGTATGTTGGAGTGATGATTAATCTGCATATTATTATTTTATTAGATAGGATGTTTGCCTTGTGATAATTCACTAAGCAAAGCACTTTGTGTACTTTTGTGTTATATTCCCATGATACATTTATTTTCAAATTGTTAAAATGAATGAAATCTTAGTATTATTACTACATTTAGCAACATGAATAAATCTTAGTATTATAATTCTGAGTGACAAAAGAAAGTATCAGAAGACTATATAGAGTATGACAATCTCTTTAAACATTTCAAAACAAAGAAAAATATATTATTTAAGGTCCCATGTATTTGAGTAAAAGCAACAATATAAGCAAGGAAATGAAAAGTACAAAAATTAGAAAAAGGTTGTCTTTGGAAATAAGTAGATAATGCATATTAGAGTAGGACATAATTTAGAAGTAACTTACTGAAAATATTCTAGAACCTGAAGTCTGTGATGATCATATAAAAGTTTAGTATTAAAATGGGTATATAAAAATATGTAAGAAATGAATGCAATGCTAGAGATGATGGCATGTTATGAAATAAAGATTATGGTTAAATTTTATGCATTTGTAGGCCAAATAAAAAAATAAAAACTAAGAATAAGTCAACTAATTCTGAAACTAATAACTTGGATAGCAAAACTAGGTAAGACCATTAGTGACTTGACTTGATTGCCCCAAATTCTCTATTTTAGGACTTAAGATGCTGAGCAGCAAACTCTCCTCTCTGTTCTACACCCAATTCAAAAGAGAGGCATGGATAATCAGATTAGCACAGTGCTTATAAAGTTAGTCTCTAGAATTCAACTACAAATGCCCAAATTCTGGATCTACCACTTACCAGCTCTGGGTAGAGTATTTAAATTTCCTAAGCTTCATTTTTCTAGTTTGTAACCTATAGATAATAATATTACATATTACATATAGTAAAACACATTTTACAAAAAGACTAGAACTATATGTCACAGAGAATAGTCAACAAATAGTAGCTCTTTTTTTTTAATATATTTTATTGATTTTTACAGAGAAGAAGGGAGAGAGACAGAAAGTCAGAAACATCGATGAGAGAGAGACATCGATCAGCCGCCTCCTGCACTCCCCACTGTGGAGATGTGCCCGCAAGCAAGGTACATGCCCCCAACCGGAATCAAACCCAGGACCCTTCAGTCCGCAAGCCGACACTCTATCCACTGATCCAAACCTGTCTCGGCTAGTAGCTCTTTTTATAGAAAGGCAAACCAAATTATGAAAGACATTTGTTTAGACCTAAGATCTCATCTGGCTTAGACTGGCTCTGTCTTTTGATTTCTTATGACTTATTGTCATTTTTATGTGTGAATCATCTGATAATTTCTAATTCTTTTTTGTTGCTGTTAAACATAATGGGGTTCAGTTTGCAGGTCATCTCCTCCTAACCAGGGACCTTATTTGGCTCTCTTAGCACCAGCTCGCTGTTAAACATGAGTTGAGAGTGAAATGTGAAACTAGGTCTGACAGACCTTGTGGTGATGCAGCAGAAAGACGGAGTTTATTATGCAGTTTGGAGTAGGGTGGCCAATTACTGCTGGTTGGTCTGCTACCTACACTAATCCAAGCCTCAAAGTAATTTCAGTTTCAGATATTTATTTTGAATTTACTACACGGTTAATGATAGGGGATATTACATTTATTTTTTAAGCTGATAGTTATTCCTTCAAGCAAATGATCAATGTCAAACAAATCGTGTAGCTCCCCAAAAGGATATTGCTTATATGAGGCTTTTCCACTACCTGAGGCAGAAGAGAAAAGAATGGGATTAGGATCTAAAAGAGATTTGATGGCTGTCATTTCCACATAGGAATGTTGACAAGGGGAATAAATAACATCTGGAGAGCAACTTGTAAAACTGGGTTAGAAGAATATCTGTATGGGCATGGCCGAGTCTGATGCTGCCTGCCAATCCGATTATATTTTATTAGTCAGCTGCACTGTATTCCATGATTCAGTTTGTGGCTATCCAAAGGGGTCACGAGCTGCAGTAGCTCATATTTCCTGAACATATTTTGGCAGAAATTGTGGATTGTTTTAAGAGAATGACAACTAGTGTGAGAAATAAAGACAAAGGGCTTCTTTGTAGTTATTTAACATCATCCAACTACCGACCAAGAAGAGACAGGCAGGCAGCCTCCTTTGTGAGATTGCAGTGCACACTCAGGTGCATCAGAGACAAAGAATGTTCTTTTTCACTAGAAAGCCATATATCACAATAATGCACATACAAATCTAGTTTCTCTGGGTAAAGCCACATTGTATTGTTTTGAGATCTCCACCCTAGTTTAATTTCAAGAGCCTCCTCTTGGGTCTTGTCATCACTTTTTTTCTATTTTTTAAAATGATGAACTCAGATCTTTTATTTTGCAGCTTCCTTATTCCCATTCTGATCTTACTGTTTTCCAATTCTTTTACTTCTCTTTTTTGTACCTAAGCAATACAATATGTCTCCTCTAGATTTCACATATTTACCTACCCAATCTTGATCTCATGGATAACCAATTTATTTACCTTCTTATTCATATTGCCAATCCTCTTTCTCCCTTAATCTTCCAGAACAACTGTACAATCTTGGGTCAAGCTAACCATTCAGCTACTCGTTCTAATACTGAGGCTGCTCATGCTGCTAAGAAGATTGGTGATATCAGAAATGCACAACTTCCATACCCAAAGCCTTCTGAAAACCCTGTGGTCACTATTTGAGATTCTTCTCAAGTTCTTTCATATCATTTTGCCTGTACCCTCTCATATCTATCCTAAAAAAATGATCTATTTCCTCCCAAAAAATTTAATAATGATCAGTATTCAATGTTTTCAATTTAGAACCTGTCTTCACTGACTTGTTTATATGAGCAACAACTTAGCAGTGTGATTTAGATTAGGATCACGGTGGGAGCCAAGCTTGTTTGTACCATTGGGTATGTGTGTGACCTTCAGCAATTATATAACCTCTCTACTGTTTGGGTTTCCCACATCATTTAAAAAAATAGAAATAAAGTGATGAAAAAAACGGTAATTTTTGAGATTTTTCTTAAGTAAGATAGTATTCAGAGAACTTCGAATAGTGCTTTCCAATTAGTGAATACTCAATAAATGTTCACTTATAAAATTAATTGCTATTGTAATAATTATACTTATCCCTGTCTCCTTTTCTTCTATGTGAGAAAGATGTTCCTTGTTATATCCAAGATTAATTTCTTCATTTTATAATGCTTCATTGATACCACAGTCCATCAGTTTTGCTTCACTTATCCTTTATTTTTCAGCCTCTCAGCACATAAACCAATTCATACACAGATGCATGTGCACATGCACACACATACACCCACACACACACCCAGCAATACAACTCTGACCTTCTCTTTTCTCTTTACAATTATGCTTCCATAAAAGCGTTAATACTCATTAGCTAATAGTTAACTAAAATAGTTCTAGCATATATACAAATAATGATGCAACTATATAACTATTACATAACTATGACAATAATAGTTATATTACAACTAATATAATATATATATAACTATTTCCTTCTTCAACTCCACTTCTATTGCTACACACACACACACACACACACACACACACACACACACACAAAGACTTTTGACAAAGTAATCAACGACTTCCAAATTGTTACATTCATACTCATTTAGTGCAACTCTCAGATTACCATTATTGAATGTGTCTACCATGATGTGAGGTAGTTTTGTGTATATTTGTACATTTAATTATTGCAAGAATGCTAGGAGGTAGGCATCATTACTATTTTATAGAGGAGGAGAGAGAAGCTCAGGAGTGTCACTTAACCAGTCAACCTTCATTCACTGACAAAAACTATTCAATAATCACTATTTTTGCTTTCCATAGAGCTCAGTTTGGAGAGAGAAAGACCATAAATTGTCTAACAAGCAGCTTATCCCAACTGAGGTAATAAAGAATTCCATGTTTGACAACAGCTGTGTTGGAAAGGGCAGGATGACCTCTCTGACGAGATGTAATCAAACAGATAGCTGAAGGAAGGAACATATTTGCATGAAGCAGTGGTCCAGGCAAAGAAGAAACCAGACAAGACCTTCAGGAACTGGAGTTTGGTTCCAGTTTTCCCACATGATTCCAGCAGGGTTAGCCGTGGATCTTCCTCTCCTAAGACACTGTGCACCCATTTCCATGTAGCTAGATCCTGAGTATTCAAGGACAGGTGTGCAGCCCTTAGCACATCCCTACCATATAATAAATGATAACAACGAAATGTTTATTGAACCAAACTGCTGGCATTTTATCCTAAAGGGGGATAGAGGCCTGGTATACAAAATTCATACATGGGGGTGGTGTCTCTCTGCCCAGCCTGCACTTTCTCCAATCTGGGACCCCTTAAGAGATATCTGACTGCCTGTTTTGGCTAAACAGGCAGTTGGACATCTCTCTAACAATCCAGGACTACTGGCTCCCAACTGCTCACCTGCCTCTGCCTGATTGCCCCTAAGCACTTCTACCTGCCAGCCTGATCACCCCCTAATCACTCCCTGCCAGCCTGATTGGTGCCTAACTGCTCCATGGCTGGCCCAATTGTTCTAACTGCCCTCCTCTGCCAACCTGGTCACCTCTAATTGCCCTCA